>JACGAQ010002233.1:0-44058 GCA_014119065.1 Orius insidiosus | reverse complement strand
AGCTTTTGTTTTTGGTGTATAAAAATCGATTTTCAAACGCCTTTCTCCTGGTCGATTATTGATGATTTTAAATTTTATAAACGACGATAATAGATTTTACTTGGGTTTAAGAGGGCTGAAATTGGCTGTTAAACTTCGAGCTTGAAGTTTATGACAGAAGGAAACACTTGACAAGGGTTGATCTCATGGCTATTCAAGATCATGATAGCCGAATTAAAATAACTCGATAATTTTATCACAGGTTTTCATTAGTTTTTACGACAAACTACGCTCCTAATACTTTAATTTTCATTCGTTATAAAAAATTATTGTGAAAAGTCATGAAAATAATGAAATGATGAAAAATTTTAAATAATAAATAAAGAAATGGTCACCTAATGAGGCATATTAGGCCGAAACCGGTCGTTTTTTCATTTCCCATATAAATTGTACCTTTCATTCGATTAAATTCAGGTTTTTTTATTTCAATCGACACTCGAAGTTACAAATTGTCCAAAGGAATTCCTCCTTTTCTTAAAAAGGACTCCCTTTTCCCCCTTCTTTTTACGAAAAAGGGGTCTAATAAATGGAGGGATATTTATCAGGAGCGAAGAAAGCATTATTGAGTTCAAAGGGAATCAGATATTATTTTTGCCCTTTTGACCTCCACAATCCAACATTTCGACTCTTGTAATACTAAATTGAAACAAACGTTTAACTTTTTGATTAAAATAACAAGCAGATATTTTCTTAATATTCACCTTTGCCAAAAAGGATTTGTTAGGTCAGGCGAAGCTTTCATAAAATATAGAGAAGCCCCTTTAAGTCGATTTTACGTAATACTTATTTTATTCTGTTTGACTTCCTATGTCAAACACGTTTTATTAAAAAATCCTATTGAAAGACCCATATGTGAACACATAAATCCAAATTCAAGATTCAAGAAAGGTTTCACAATAATGTAAGTTTTCAACATATACGGGATTTAGAAGATCCTAAAAATGGATTCTTCCGCGAGAGAAAAACTAGGGTTTATGCTAAAAAATTTTTTATTGATTTTTAGGATGTCGTCGAAAAAGAAAGAGTGCGTTTGGGACGAGGAGCCGAAAAAAGAGAAGCGGAACATCAATTTGGATGACGTGAAGAAGGTGGTGAAGAAAGACGAGAAGAAATGTCTCGATTGTCAAGCTTGGCAGTCGATGCTTCTTTACGTCATACCCGCTCTCGGATATCTCGCCTGGCTTAAGAGAATGGCGAAATGTCCGCCCAAATGTTGCCCGCCTTCATGCTGTTGCCCGCCGGTCAAAGACAGCACTCCTAAGACTGCAACGACAAACCGCGATGTGAGTAAAAGCCGAAACGGAAACGAGAAATTAGTGAACATTTCAATTAAAACACATGGAGCAATATTTTTTTTTATGAAGAGGGGGATCTTTTTTGTGAATCTCAACATTTTATAATTTAGACGTCACCCTTTCACCTTCGGCTCTCATGGAAACTCTTATGGGTAGCCACAGCAGCCTCAGGGCCCAGCCATTGATGTGGCCAAGCATAAAATTTCTCCTTTACTCCATCGAGTAAAATTAGAGGTTTTGATCCAATTTCTGAAGCTCCGTTATTAGCCTGAACTACGTTTTTATACAGATTTTAGGGTTCAAAATAATATTTCGTGATTTGTGGATGGGCCGAGGATTCTTCTTGCTTTTTTAGATTCATAGGAGTGACGATAAAATCATTTAAGTGAAACTAATTCTCACAATTTATAAAAGAAAAAGTGTCAAAAAGCTTTCAAAAATTTTTTTTTCTACTTTACAAGTCTTTCATATTCAACAATATGAAAAGTGGGGAACTTAAATGAGGTGTGGGGTTTCGATTAGGCGGTCGATTCTTTCCTCTTTAACATCGTACGACCACTTACGCTATTTGTAAACTTTACACAAAAAATATGTAGGTAAAAAAGAGGGCGTCAAGTGCGCACCTCATCTGTTGCTCGGCCTTAAAGCCCCTGAAATAACTGAAACCTATAAAAACGATCCGTAGATAACGTACGTTTTTTATAGGTTGATTTCGTATTTTAGGTTAATTACAATGTCGTGTGACTTGTGGTTTTTATAAATAAATTTTATGATCGTTTTTATTATTAATTTTCTTTTAAATCTTTATGGTGTGGAGACATTATTTTTTTAAAACCATTAAAATTTTACAGTGCAACAAGTTTATTTAAATAAATAAAAATTTTTTTTTACTTACCTAAAATATGAATAATCCTTATATTGTTGAATAATTAATTTGTTTATTTTTTTAAAATAATTTTTTTATTGTTAATTTGTAAAATGTGTTTGATAATAACAATGGGGAACACTATAGACGATGAAAACTGGGAGGGGGGGTTCCGTATTACGAGAGTCGGTGAGGAATCACGCGCGACTCGCCACTCACTGACTCGGCGGCGAGGCTCCCCTATTGATTCCGAGAGGGGGTCCGCCATCTTGTTTCACCCTCAAAAAGGCCTCCCCAAAGCCCCCCGCCACTCCACCCTTTACGTCGACTACCGATGCCACCACCGAGCACTACACATCCCCACCCCCGGACAACCTCACGTTCACGACGATTCTTTTCTCATTCTTCCGGACGTTTTTACAAATGAATAGGTCGCCGAACTTTTTTTGAAACCCTACAACCAGCACACCGGATTAAAAGAGTCTTCGAAAATCTTCACTAAATTTTGTTTTTATAGATACTCAGGCAGGCAGCACATTTCACCTTTTCAAAGGCTTATTACCTACACATATGAACATTTGCCGAAAATTAAATTACATGCTATAGAGAAGATTAACATCGAAATTAAATTCTTGTTTGGAACTATAATTGGAATTTCATGTATGGACAGATAACTTAGTTAAACGTAACAATTTTGATGTTTGAATACGTGAGGATTCGAGATCAAAGTAAACAATAGAGTGAAAATTGCTAAACGTTATTTTTAACTTCAATCAAGGTTTAATTCACCCTGGATCAGCGGGGTCGTACGCCGCGTAGACAATAGGACAATAAGGCGCTATCTTCTGCTACTCAGCTGATTCATATTAACTAACCAACTCATCCGTAAGACCCAGAGAGAAACTTAACAGCTGGATGTCCCTGGGATAAATTTTAATCGTCCCTAATCTGTTTAATAGGGTATTACTCAGCCTTAAGGTCGCTTCTAGGCATAAGAAAGGGCGCCAAAAGACAAGGAAGGGAGTTTCTCGGTCTAAAAGTTGGGGAAATTGGCCGAACCCGGGAAAAAGGGTGTCTTGTAGCCTTGACGCAGGAGAACAAGGCGGCAAACCTGGGAAAAAGGTAGTTTCTCGGCATAACGCATGGAGTAAAGGGTCAAAAGTCTGGAAAAAAGGGCGCTTCTATGCCTGAAAGTAGGAAAAAAGGCCGCAATCCAGAGAAAAAAAGGCGTTTCCTAGCCTAAACGTCAGAGACTAGTTCAAAAACCAGCGAAAAAAAGTCGTTTCTCGGCAGGTTGGAGGGAAGGAACTGAAGGGAAAAAAAGGCGTATCTCGGCCTAAAGGAAAGAGAAAAGAGTCTCCAATCAGCGACGTTAAAAATCATCGTTTCAAAAAGGGCATTTTTTATTGCACTTATCATAGAAATCAAGTTATAGACAAAACTTGATATTGGAGCCGGGGAATGCTATCTCTGTGTTTGCTATTTCTATTGGAAACAGGTCGAAAGCAATATAGAGATGACAAGTGCAGAAAATCCAATCTGTAACGAACGGAATTTTCGCTTTTCCCCTCATTATTCAACTCGATTTAATTATGGGATATTGGCTTATTGTAAACCTTTAAAATGATACGTTTTCTTTCAGAATTTAACAAAAATGTTAAACTAAAAATAAGTGTTTCTATGTTGTCTAGAGCTACGAAAATTCACAAAGAAAATCTTTTTTAGGGTTGAAAATAAAGAGAAAAAAAAGGTTATGGAATATTTCTGGGTATCTCTGGGTTTTTGTGTAATCCGTGGCTCTAATCCAACATTATCTTGTTTAATTAAGCACTATGGGACAAAGAATTTTCGTATCGATTCTTTTTTTTTCTTTTTCCTTTGAAAATCAGTTGAGAAAAGAATGTAGAGAAGAAGATGAAGTGTTTTTCGGTCGGATGTTTGATAGGGGAGGGGGTTTAAAGGGAGTGGGATGTTAGATAGGGACCACTTCTGATGTCGAGCGGTGTCACTCAGTAGGGCTCTTTTTCGAGTCACCTTTCCACAAGAGTCTCACCACTTATAAATCGCTTCCCTTTTTTTTTCTTCTCTTTTAAGGCCCCTTTTTGTTCTATGGTGTTTTAAAAGGTCGCAACAACCTTAGAAATACCGCATTTAAGATACTCCCGATGCGGTTTACTAATGCATTCCTTAATGGAAGTTGTGAACTAAGAGAACGGGGGTGTGAGAATCTCTGTGGGAGAGAGATACTAGACGAAGGACCTAGAGAACTAATTGAACTTTCCCCTTTCCACCTTTCGTCCTCACTCGTTTCTAACGCCGTTTTCGCACCAACAACCTGATAATCGTCTTTATCAACACTCGAATAACAACTGAAATAGAATAAAATATCTACTTATACGTCTAATTAGAACTCGACAAGAATTGAAATCTGAAAATAAGACGAGGGTTGCTCAAGATCCAGAGTACACTAAAACATAGAAGGACTAACCTTTAGGCAGAGGAATGTCCTTTATCTTTTATGCCTTTTTGGGCCCTTCTTTCTTGGTGAATCTTCAGGCGAGAAACGCCTTTTTCCCAGGTTTCTGGCCTTAAACTCTGACGAGGATGAGAACCCTTTTCCCAGATTTGCTTCCCTTAGCCTTAGGCCGAAAAACGCACTTTCCTCTGGGTTTTTGCTCTTTTCCTACTTCGAGGCCAAAGAACGCCCACGGTTTCGAACCTTTCTTCCAACCTTCGGGCCGAAGAAACGTCCTTTTCTCAATCTTTTAGGCCGTGAAATCCGTGGGTTTGGGCCTTTTCTTCTATCAAGAAACGCCCTTTTCCCCAGGGTTTTGCTCTTTTCTCCTATTTCTAGGATGAGGAACGCCTTTTTTCCTGGCTCTCAGTTCGTTCTTTCAACCTTCAGGCCTGGAAAACGACCTTTTTTCCTAATTTTTACGCGTAAGACCTTGTGGCTCAGAAACGCCTCAACCCTCCATGTAACGTTTTCAGGAACCTTAGACACTGCGAGGAAAGTTGATTGTGATCTTTACCGATCATAAGGTTGTCTGTACGGCCGGCCGACCGTTTCTGGGCAAGCTTCAATTCAAGGGCGCTTCATACTAACTTCACCAAATTTTTTCAATGCTTTTGATGATAGTTTTATGGAGTCTCAAAAACGCTGCCACCAAATTTTAGCATAAAATGACTAACATTTAAACAGGAATCAATCCTCCTCCATATAATAATAGTAATAAAAACTCTCTTTCCGTCTAGCAGCCTGAATAGAATATTTTAGAATATAAAATGTGTTTTTATTATGCCCGTAAACTATCGTCGAGATAAATTCCCCGGATGATTTAGGTCAAATCAGATTTAACAGTTAGTTATGGCCCTCCAGACGAAAAAATTATATATAAAAAACATTTTCTCCGCATAGCGTGTCATTTTATGCAAAACTAGAAAATTACAGAGATATTTTCACCCCCTATTTTTTTTAGGTTAATGAATGGGGAAAAATAAGGCTTTTCAGCCACTTGAGAAAGACACAAATCCAATGAGATTAGTCGAGGTTGACCGTGGGGAGCGATTAAGGTGGGGGAAAATCCTTTACCTCCGGGAAAGCCTTTTATATCTTACCTCGACTTGATCAACTTGAATCAATTTAAACCATTGATTAAGCCTTTAGGTTTCCAGAAGAATTTTATGTACGAAAAAAGAAGTTTTTCCGGATACTCGGGAATCGTGTTTGCAGAGCTAGAAACCCCTTTACCAAAGCAAACAGAGCCCTTCTCGCATCCACCAATCAAAATCTATAAATACGTGACCCTAGAAACCACATTTTTGAACAAAAAAGCTTCTCATGTCGATAATTATGTTCTTTCAAGTTTGAGCAGTTTTCTTATTACAAGAGGAAGTGCGTGAGAAAGTCATTCTTCTTGTCAAGAAAAATGAAAAGAACCACGCACGCTACGTCCACTATTAACATTTTCTTTTTTTCAATTTTGGCCATGTTAATTAAGCTGCAGTAATATAAAATCATGGTTCGTTAACCGGACATTTTTTAAGAACTTTTAAAATTAATTTACGGTTATTGCCGAGAAGAAAATGATCTACAAGTGGGTTTTATACGTCCTTGGTAGGAGCTCAGGGTTTTGCGATGTCTTATACTCGTTTTCCACCGAGAAATCCTCCCCTCCCCCAACTTTCCCGGCCATCTCCGAAAGCCGTCTGCTGACAGAACTTTCATTACGGGAGACAAATAGCGTCTCCTCTATCCTTTGTTATATTAGCACTCATTTAAAGGAGGAAAAAAATGGAAATAATTTTTAAAGCTTTGAAAAAAGATTCAGCTAATGGTTAGATTGTAAATCTAAAGCGTTTAATTAAGGAAAGTTTGTTTGGAAAACGAGAGGCCGGCTACTTCACAACTTTTCACAAATAAAATGTACTTTTCCCAAAGGAAATTAAATTATAAAATTAAATTTATTCATAGATATACCGAATTATTTATTCAAGAGAGAAACGATTGTTAAAAAAGCAGACAAAAAATTTAATTTTTTTAAATAATTACTTAAGGGGATCCCCTTGCGAATCAGTTCAAAATAAGCTAGATACATAGATCACGCCACATCTTCAAAATTATAACGAGTTTCAGATTTATTCATAGTATTATTCATATTCTGGGTAATTGCAAATCTAAAGCTTTTAATTAAAAGTTATTTTTATAACCGAGAGACCAGAAACTTAATATTATTATTATACATATTTATTAATATAAATACAATCTCCAGTATTAATCTATGAGTTCTTTTTGATAAAATTCAAGAAAGTTTTCCGAAAAAAATTTTAATCATAAATCTTGAAACGAATAGAAGAAAAACAAAATAATCATAAATAAATAAAATAAATGTGTTTGAGATGCAATTAAATTCTTAGACTTGGGAAAAAGTATTTACGATATAAGAAAAAGAAGGAAAAGGTTTATGTTTATGTGCCGTCTGCCTGAGATTCTGGAACGGAAGGGTATTAAAGAAGCTTAAGGCCTCAAGCCCTACGCCACTCACCCAACCTAATGAATCCAAAAGCTAAAAAGGTTTCGTAAACACAAATTTTACCCTATAAAATTTTTATAATAATTATTTAATGTTTATCATAGACGGAACGTCACGCGATTGGAAAAGAGTGATTAACAGCACAGAGGGAAACAATGGAACGATAAAAGCCCCTTTTTTTCTCAGTTTACAATAGCCGCAGGGTAGATTTTTTTTTTATTGGAACTTTTAAGCTAGGCGTTATCGAACAGGGTTCAAACTGTGCCACCACTTACCTTGAAAACGCCTTCCTTTACTTACCTAAAACAGAATAAAAAAGAAATTAATATTTTATACAAAAGATTTTTTTGATTAAAAAAAATGCTTTTATGTTTTTTAAATTCGGTCTGTAGGTTGGCCCCTTTGATCTATGTGATTTAATAAAAGACTGAGGATGCCAATACTGTGGAGCCAACGTCCGTCACCCCTGAGGCCTTTGAAACCATTCAGAGACCCCTTTTTTTTCTGTTTTACTACTTGACATAAATCCTTTTTATGTTCGAAAACGTCAATACAGACACAATTTAAAATTAAATAGGTCAAGAAGTCTAATAGAAATAGTATTTGTCATTTTAGTAGAAGAGAAATGTGAAGACACTTCATTTCCTTTTTGCTTAGACAAAGTTTCCGTGTTAATCCTATGAGAGTGGAGCTTAGAAAGGCTCTTCTCAACCCTCAGAGAGCTTTTTTCCTTTTTTTATATCAGAAATGGAAACTATACCCCTCTTTTTTCATCTTTTCTACATGCCTGGGGCCTCTTTCAAGGCAAAATATGCGTATAAAAAAAAATTAAACTGAAAAAGTTTTAAACTTAAGATTTAAAATGATGATTTGAACTAACAAGGCGTCAATTTTTACTGAGATTCCGTTTAAATATATCACATTATAGAGATTTTTTTCTCCACGGAAGCTTGAAGTCTCTCCCCTGACTTTTTCTCTGACACAAATGCTCGCTCACCGGGACAATCTTTTATTAAGAATTGAGCCCTTCAGGTCCCGGTGGAGATGACAAAAAGATTTTTTTTTTCCTCCATCCTTTTCAACTTCCATATAACTCTTTATTTCGATTTTCTCATCTTTTGTCAATACCAGACTAAACAGAAACTAACAAGGGGGACCATAATCTGCCATACAGCTTTCAATATACAAAGAGTTCAAGAAAAAAGTTATACCATCTTGAAACTCTTAGCGGTCTGGCGGGTTAGTCTATACTCCACATATATTCTCTTGGCTTTTATTACCTCAAATAATAAATTTTTATGACATTTTTTATTGTCAAAATATAAATCTAGATCTGATTCATAATAAAAACTTGAACGACTCCCATCCTCATGAAGTGGCTATATCAAGAGAAAAGAATTACGAGGTATTCACGAAGAATACGATTATTGATAAATTTTATGCTTTTAAAAAGTTTAAAACCCCCGAAAAAAATCGCTGCCTATTAAAATTTTAGAAAATGCAAGTCTTATTAATAACGAGCCATGTTAATTATTTGGCTTAAAAATTTTAAAAAAGAAATTAAGTTTTCCATTTTAAAAAATCCATTCAAGTTCCAATTAACGTCGAAATGTCGTCGTAATGAATGCCAAGGAGTTTTTTTCCCTTTCTTTTTTAGTCTACATGTCCAGAAAGGTTAATTGCATTATTAATGACTAGGTTAAAAATTGGATTCTATTTTAAAAAAAACTAAATTGCGAAAAATAATTTAAGAAATGTAAAACGGAGGGAGGAAAAAGGGTTTTTAAATTTTTATTGTATTTTTAGAGGTTTTGACAAGGATTCCTTTCTTCTAAGTTTTTTTCTCCTTAAGAGGATTTATAACAGGTTGCGGGTAGGAGAGGGTAAAGTGGATCAGGTGGAGGACGAACTATGCTAAACCTCCGAAAAGCCCACCCACCCTCTTCGAGGTTCGAGATCCATTTCTAGCTCGTTACAAAACACAATGTCACGTTCTCAATCGGGTATCCTGGGTCACAGAGGCCATTACACCTCGGATAACACTCCCTTTCCGAAGCAATAAGATTCTTCTATAAACCTTTTTTTTCCGGTTTCGCCTTCAGTTTGATTTTTTGGGTCAAATAAAGACGATTTTCTGGTACAAATCGCGGCACAAATTTGGTCCCGAAGACCATAAAGCACAGTGAGTACGATAATTGGGGTAAAAAAGTAAAATTTCAAAAAAAGCCTTGAATAATTTGCCCACATTGACGAAAAACAAGGAAATCCCATAAAACCGCGAGGGGAGAGGGGATCTTACTATCAAAACGTAATTTGTTTTGGAGAACACATGTTGCACGAATGATCCTCTTTTTCCTCCCACTGCCCCGAATTGGAGGTTTTTACATTGATCAATTTCTAGTGAAGCAAGCTCGTATTTCCCTTAAAGAATGAAAAATTCGAATAATCCTCTTAAAAAAGGCTTTAAGATAATAATGGGCTCTTTGTCACCGGATATATTAAATGTTTAATTTTTTAATTTTAGTAGCTTAAACTTTGATTTAGTTTGGCTTTAAATATTTGACAAGTTGGCCGTGGGTGAATCGTTATTTAGCACTAGGAAGTCATCTATAATGCATTCGACCTCAGAGGAACTCATAACTCAAAAGCGAGCGCACTATCTCCGCCACTAACTTCAAGCCATTGTCTTCATATTCTAACTTTAAACAATAAATGCTCAACACGTACAGAGTCTAGTTAAAAAGCGAGGGGAAGGGCTAAAAGAAATGCGGTTCCCATTAGGAAATAGCAAACTTTGAGGATAAAATCCGATATCCTGTTTTCTATCATCAAGGAAAATGAAAAGGCTTTCATTCTGAAGGAGAAACCTCGGAGGTTACTGACATCTCCCCTAATCTTAATCATTCAAAAGAAAGCAACATTTTAGCGAACTCTCGGGATGATAGTGACCACTTTTCTGTTACAATCTTTTTATGAAAACTTTCTTTTGGGAGAAGGAATTTTTGATAATGATATAATAGTTTCTAAAAGAAAAAAACCTTAAAATAGGTTAAAACAATATTTTAATGTAAGGTTATAAAGTTAAGGATAAAAAAAAAGCACAGGATTTTATCCAGGGAACCTTTCGCGGAGGTTTTCCCCCCTTTTGAGATTCTATTATCTGTCTCATTTGAAATTGAAATATAAAATAATACATTTTAAAGGGATGAAGGGGTATTCCGGTTGTCAATTTCATGGAAAGAAGATCCAATATCACCTGTCGATTTTCTCAAAGACGGCTTTAATACACTGCCCAATGTTTGTCGATTCGGTACACGTTGATTGATACCTTTTTCATGCCAAGAAGAAAAAAAATCGCTTTTTTTGTGCTATCTCGAAAAGCGTCAAGCGCAGAAAGGAGGCTTATCTCAAAGAGACCTCTGGATTGTTTGATATGAAGGGCAAATGAAAAAAAAAGGGGGCTTACCAGGAGAATGTTATATCTGATTATCATATCAATATAGTAAAAAAAAGATCTCTTTTGACAAATCCGAGGATTCAACCTCCATCTTTCTAGACACTTTCCTATTTGTTACAATCCACTACACACACAATCAAATCCTATTTGTCTTTTAGCCTTTTGAGTGTCTTTTTCCGGGTTTGAAAGAAAAATGAAAGCTTCTGAATTGCGGATTAATACCCCAAAAGTATCCCAATTGCGGAGGAAGTATTGGTAGATCTGCAGTCCTGAAAATGGGGTTTCCCGACAAAACGAAACCGAAAAAAACTCCCCTTTTCAATTCCCTAAAGGCCCGTCAACAAAAAGCCAAAAAAAATTTAAAACAGCTCAGGCATATTTAGGCAAAGGAAATCAAATTCAAGACAAAAAAAACGATTGTTTTAACAGTTCAGTAAAACCTTATTTCAGATTATTAGTTCTCCAGCACCAATTATGTAAATTCCCTGCATCTTCGAAAAAGAGACTTCAGTTCGTTTTTTCGCACTTAAAGTAAGACGTTGACGCAAGTTTAATGATTTGAGAGACTTTATTTTGTTATAAGATCTTCTTTTTTTTCGTCGAGAAACGAGGCCAATCTCTGCTTAATGGCGTAGAAAGTCATTGAATATTGAAAGCATCAATCTCTTCTCAGTCACTATCCCGGTAAATCTCCTTAAAACGTTTTTTCATCACACAATATGTTTGTCATTATGAAACAAAAAAGAAAATAACCCGTGATTAAGGTTCGATAGGAAATAATACCCCTCGTTGGTTCTCTCTAACGAACCGGCGTGGGTGGGGAATTATCTACCCGACGGGGAGTTACCCTTCAAAGGTTTAATTAGTTCACTACAACATAGAAACATCCTAAACAGGAAAACATTACCAGAAAGGAAATTAAACGCACATGAAAACCTTACTTTTATTAATGATCTAACCTAGCTAGCCATTAATACAAAGAGTAAAATGCATGTTTAGGACTTAATCCTCATTAATTTTTTGAATTATTAAAGCAAAAAGGTGTACATCTCAAAATCGAGTAAAAATGGTATTTCTCGGCCAGAGGATTGAGGAAAATGACCAAAAGCCTAGTTCGAGCGTGGTTATAGGGCAAAAAACAGAATAAAACTATTGAAAAGGCATTTGTATCCAAAATGATCGAAGAAAATGAGCTACAATCAGGAAAAAATAGAGTTTCTAAGTCTTAAGAGATAGAATACCATATAGGCTGCTTCTCTGGGAAAATACCGTGAAAATCCCGATAAAACTGGTATTTTTGCGCCAGAAAGTTAAGAAAAATGACCAAAAATCCTTGAACAAGCGTGCTTTATGGACAAAAAACAGTTTAAAAAGGTAATTCTAGACGATAGAATGTAGAAAATCTAATATACGTGTTTTCTTGGTCATATAAGAAAGAGCTGCCAATCAAGGACTTCCATAAGTTTGTGATTAATACTAGTCGCTTAGAAACTGTTTAAAAAAAATTTAAAAACTGGCTTTTGCCGCCTAATTTGAGAAATTTTATAAAATTAAATAAAGTAAATATCATGAATTTTTCACGTGGTAAACTAGGGAGAGTGAAAAAATGGTGTGATTCTAGGTAGCCCTTGTTTCTTACGTTCGCAGCCCGGCAATGAATTCCAACTCGGGGGGCCGCACTTGGAATTCTAATTAATTTAAATCTAAGCATCAACGAGGGAAGCACCTTAGCATTTTAATTTTCTTATTCAAATTTTCTTTCCAGAATGAAATCTTAATTTTAATATCACTTGAATTTCCAAATCATCTACAAAAAAATGTATTGATTTTTCTTTGTTTCTTGTTTTTTCCTGAAATATTGAACGGTTTACCCACAACCATTTTAGATGATATCAATATCACAAATTTTACCGATAAAAAATCTGAAAGTAACATTTACGTCTGCAATCGAGATAGTCAATGGAGTGTTTAAATACCTCACCCACGCTTGTTGCTTTAACTGCGGGCGCTAATTGGAAAAGTATGGAGGCCCGACCCGATATTGTTTGTACACCAGCCTGAAAAACCGTATATAAAAGCTTTTGATTGCTTTCATTCAATTTAAATACCTGAGGTATTTCTAGGTTAAAATAACAATACTATAGTTTACCGAATGAAAATTTTCATGTTTTTCTCCTTTGTACATTCAATATTAGCATTTTCAAACGGGACAATATTTATTCAATGTTTAGTTAATTAACCGTTAAACTTTTACTAAATTTCTTTTTGTTTATGCGTAGTTGAGAATGCTAATTAAGTGAGCAGCTGTCCTTAGGAATAGTATCTTAGTCGAGGCGCATAAATTAACAATTAGCGATACAGGAGAAAATACGAGAGCCTCTTCTAAGCAAACAATTCCCATGAATTAAAATTCTCTTTGTTCAAACTAGATGGGATTTTTCCCCCTCAAGTTTTGCATAATGGGAAAAGAAACCGGGTTCTTTTTAATGGGTCATAAAGACCCTATAGGGTCAATATGGCCCAAATGTGGCCCCTTTGTGTATATGTCTAACGAGAATGAATAATTTTTTGAGGTTTAAAATATTTTGTGAGTTAAAAATTTTATATTCTCGAGAACGGTTTTGACTTTGACGGGGAAAGTTGGGTTCAGATATGACAAAGATCAGAGGTTATCTCTGTGTGTTCAGCCGTTCGCGATAATTCATTTCTTCCGGAAGGTTGGACGGTTGAAGACCCCTTTAAACTCGACCACCGTTTGTGTTTTTGAAGTGGTTGCCTCCACCACGAAGGGGTTCATCCGAAACTTGGTCTGTTTATTAAATTAGTTCAATTAAGCAATATTAGCTGTCATGAATGGAAATCCATTAGGCGAGTAGGCAGATGTTTTTCAAAAAAGGAAGCTCTTCTCAAAAAATTGTCTCCAAAATATCTTGAGAGAGGGACATGAAAGGTAAAATGTTCTATTAAAATAACAGAATAGGATCCATTAAAAACTAAATTAATTATGTATGAACAAAAGTGTCTTCATAGGGTGCATCCCTTAGTAAGCACTCCCGTACTCTGGAGCGAGCTGCCTGCGTACTGGTTGGCTCAAACCAGGTTTTAACCTCTCAGAAAAGATGCCGAAAGGATCTGCAATCGTCTCTACACTATTTTTCCCCTATTCTCTATCCCTCTTTATTTCTACGGCATATATTTTTCAATTTATCTAACGTAAAGTTCCTACAAAAGCAGCCTTCAAACCCCGTTTACCTAAAACACGAGATAAGTAAACAGGAGACCTATAATTTACCCAATTTATTACTTTTCAGAGGTTTCAATAAGGTAAAAACGAAAGTGTAACCGGTAAAGAAGAAGGCTCGATTTAGATAACGATGAAGTATCATCACCTGCCGAGACATTGAGCTCCTTAGCGTCTAAAATATCGACACTTGAGTTTAGTCGCCGAAACAATTTATGAGCCCTTTCTATTTGCTTTGAAAAATAGAGGAATATTTAAAAAGGCGTTACCACTTATAAAAGGGGCGTTTTCCGACCATTAACAGCAGAGTCAACTTCCCACTTCTATCAACGACCCTTGAGAAAAATTATACTCTGTGTTCTAAACCAGGAATAAAAGTCGTAACACCATTGATTTAGTCGTAAGTATATTTTTACATGCTCAAAGAGGTGTTATTATAACTTTCGTTTATTCAAGAGTGTCTTCTAGAAACCGCAGTTATTTTATATTCTTCATGAAAAAAATGGCGAAAAATTATCAAAAAAATCCCATTTTTCAAAACGAGAAACTCGGTTTTTAAAAATTAATTTCCATTCTTCTCCTTTTATTGTTACTTTGTAAGATTGTAGGACTGCGAGGGAAGTTCGGGGGAGTCCTCTCGTTCCCTAAAACGTGGGAAAGGTCTGAGATGGAAGTGGAAAGTTTCCTCGTTTTCCCTTTGAACGAGTTTTTATTCTTTTAAAAAAATGGTTTTCAACATGGCCCAATTAAGTTTTAAAATGCGACAATTTTTTTTCCCCTCTCTTATTAATATTTCAAAAGTTTTAAAAGAATTTTATCCATTAGCTAATAGATCAATATCATAATTTCCATGGAGAACTCACGTGTAATCATAGAAATGGAAGGAGGTAAATCCTAGTTTTAGTGAAAATACGTCCCTAAGCTATCTTCCAATGTACACACTATAAATCTTCATTAGGTACTACAAAGAATTCAATTTAAAGTGACAGAATAAAAACTTTTTGTGGTAAATTGTTTAATTTTTATAATTTTTCTCCCAGGTGAAAATCTCAAAATTGTTGTTCCATTTAAACCATTAGTTTAAGAAAAAATAAACTACTTTAACAATGGTTTTTTTTATTTAGTAGGTAGTTGAAAAGTAGGCCACGTTCTCCTTTGGGAGACAAAAAAAAAAAGAAAGGAAACTCTGCAGTTTTGTCCCTGGAAGGGGTTGCACTAGCATTGCTCTCAAAACACGTTTTTTCCTCGTTTTTCTACCTTTTTATATTTTTTCACTGTTTCATTTTACAAAAGAAACGTTTTTTAATGTTAAAAAGAATTTTTTTGTGGGTCGAAAAAAATAAATAGACTCGCAAACGGGTATAAATTGGATGTCGGACTTGTGTGCGTAAGTGCTGGAAGGAAGTATTTAATTTGATTCGTCTCCGCCGACCTTTTCTTTGTCTTCTTCCATTTTATTTCAGAACGCCCTTTTTTTTTTCGCGGCCTCTGCAATATTTAATTCCGAACCGTCGGCCAAGCACGTAGGACGGTCCGGAATTTACTCTGTCACGACTTTAGACCGTTAAATATAAACGGACCAATAGGACAAACAAAACGTTTTTTACCTATCTAAAACGTTAAATTTTTAACTTTTTCCAAAAGAAACAAGTTTCCGTTTTTTATAATTGAAAGTCTAATTTTACATTTTTTGACTTTTTAAGACATAAAATCGGACGAATCGAAAAAAATTGCCACAAATTCACAGTAAACAAACGCATAAGAAATAAAATGTTATACTTATGACAAAGAGTCTCGCTTACGTGCTGGGATATACAAGAGCAAAGAAGATACGAGGAAGATGTAGAGAAAAAAAACGAGGGTGTATATATGATTCTCGAACCGCTTGAATACACAATACGGGTCCCCTTTTCTTTTTTATTCCGCCCGAAAAGTTGTTTTATTTAAAAGAAAAAAGTTAAGTACCTACGCGTCAATTTTCCCCCCAAAGTCAGATTTCATCTGCTTTTTCTTGTATTTTATTAAATTATTAGAGTAATTGCATGTTATGTCGCCCAAAAAAAACCTTTATCCGAAATGAGATAAGAAAACAAAATAAATAAAAAAAGCCTAATCTGAACTTTAAGGGGCCGTTAATTCGCACTTTTTAGCGATAGAGAGAAAGAGAAACTAATCTTTTTTTTTCCTTTCTCTCTTGCTTGGAACATTTGAAAAAAAGTTTTGAAAAATTTTACGCACAAGGAAATAACCATCAAATAATAAGTCGTCGAATTCTTTTATTCAGATTCCAGATTTGGTAAAAATGAAGGATCAAAGGAGCGCAATATATTTTTTATCAGAACGGATTCGCGTGTTCGAATTCCCCGAATAGGACGTTTTTCCCCCTTTCTGATTTATTCCCTCCGAAATGAAATATTGGATAACTCAATATTGTATAATCGGGCGTACAACGAGATTTATATGACAAAATACTCGAGTTTTCGAATTATATAAAACATCATTTTTTATCAAAAAATTTTTGAGCCGGGTCCCAGGGTCCAAAAGGCCAGAGTCCCGGCCAGAACGCGCTCTAAGCTTTCTCCAGCCCTTTCTCTAATCAATACTAAGCTGTAGCCGTCCTCCTCACTACCCTACCGGATAAACCCTTATTATTGCCTTTTTTATAACAAAAAACATAACTTTTTAAAAAATATGTAGTCTTTTTCTTAAATAGAAATGTATTTTTTTTATTTAAAAAAAAAGGTAAATAAACCTGGCTTATAAAAAAAAAAAAAGAGTTTAACCAGGATTATCTTTTCGGTCGGATTACCGAGATTATTTTATTTAAAAAAAAACATCAATGCGAAATTCAACCACCTAAAAAAACGATGATTGACGATTTCAATTTCAAAATGCCCTGAGGCATACTCAGGTTTTCCACCTACTTAATTGACTTACTAGCCTAAAGGTGTGTAATTTATGATAAGTTGGAAAGGAATACCCGGAGGCAATTTATTTTTACCTTTGAAAGTTTATCGAATGGAAATTTATGAAGGATTTTGTATCAAAACAAAAACATTTTTGCATATTTCGGGGAAAATAATTCTTGCTAACACAATAATTTTAGTTTACTCAAATCCCAGCAGAAAAACACTCACAATTTTTGGTCTGCAGGGTTAGAAAAAGCTCCAAAACAGCCCGTAATGAAATAATAATAAATAATAACTCAATTTTCGTTTATTTACAGACTTCAGGGGTGACGAATGATAGGATCCGCTCTTTTGGGAGTTTTTGGCCTCCTGAGTGCTTAAGCCTTAAGAATATTTTCTAAAAAGCACATATTTATAAGTTACAATACATCGGAAGAGGATTATTTTGTAAGTATAAGTCGTTAATCTTTATAATCCGATTTAGGTTTGAGTTCCTAACCCGCTTAGCATTGAAAGTGAAGTCCTCAAGAAAAAAATATTGTAATCTGATTTAGGGTAGGTACAGACGAAATTGACTGCCTATCGACAATTTTTTTTTCAAGTAAGCAACGGGTAATCTTCCGGATGAACAGCTATGAAGGTTTTTATAGGTGAAACAACGCTGTAAGTAATAAACTTTTATACCTAAGCCATATTTCCCATTAGTTTTTTTTCTAATAAATTACCTTTGCCATAGTCCTAAATGAACTCAATTTATGGCTATTTGACCTTTTAAGAAAAAACCAAAAATAAAGAAAAAAAATCCTCAACATTTTTCAAACAGAAAAGTTTATGAAAATCACGGAAAAAATGAATGGATGAGAGGGTTTTTACCCCTTGGATCTTTGAGATTATTACTTTTTTTTTTTCATTTTTAATTTATTAAAAAAATTTTAGGTATTCAATAGTTGTAGGTACTTAAAATGCCACAAAAAGGAAATCCTGACATTGATGAAGAAGTTTGAAAAGTAATTTGGATCGAATGCTGATTCAGCAAGCCATCGTTTCCGCACTTGAGATCTGTAAATCAGCTTTCCGACCCGCTGACCCCTCCTACAACTTGTTCCTTTCCCTTTGTAAAATGTCAGAGACAACTTTTTTTTTTCTTTTTTTATCAATTTTCACAGTAAAATTGTATTTAAAACTTTCAGTGTTAAAACCAGAAGATACATAGATGGGTCTTAGAAAGCCCTTAAGGTCGAAGCGACCACTTCTACGCAATTTAAAAAAAAATTATTGTATAAAAATTGACGGAAATTTGATAAAGAAAAAGCCAATAGTCCAATAAAACTTGAGGTGAAGATCACCAATCAATTTCCCTCTTTGAAGTCTGAAGGGCCCTCTTTTGAAAGCCGAAGGTGGACGGTACTACAATAGCTTCTCTTTGAGGAAGTTAAAACGTTTCGTAAGAAAAAAATTTTTAAATGAAGTCAGGCGGCTTTTCAATTTTAAAATCCCGCTTTTATTTTCTTTATTAAAGACTCGTTCGGGAATACCTTCGATGTGGGAAAGGGTTTTAATTAATTATCCCCGTTATGAGAAGCGACCTCCGCCATTCTTTTCATAACAAAGTGTTTTCACAACCGCACGAATTTCATCAACTATCTCTCGACCTTCTTTTACAACTCTTTCTCAACGGGGGGAAGTTCATCAACTATGCGGTCTCTAAACCAAGCTCCGCTTTTCAAATTAGCTCTATTTTTTTGAAGTAAAAATAAAGGTTAACCCTTCAATTCAATAAAATGTTTTACTTAGTCATCAGGGTAAAAAAATTAAATTACCAGGTGGACTGTTTCTTTGCTGGCATACATGCTCAGCGAGATTTTCTCGGGGGGCCTCGGCAGTTCGGGGGTCTAAGCGAGTGGGACAATCCCCACACTTCTCGCGATAATCGTCCCCAGTACTCACGATAATCTCCCCAATGACTCCAGATAAACATCCCCAAGGCTCACGATTATCGTTCCCACGACTCACTGTAATAGTCTAGACGACTCACGACGATCGTCCCAACGGCTTACGACGATATCGTCCCCAAGGCTCACGATTACCGTCCCCACGACTCATGAAATACAACATAAACGATCTCATCATAGGCGACCCTGCCTATTTCCTGCGATTTTATTCATGGAGGAAAAAAGTTCAGGTTAATTCAGTATGAGGTTTTCCAACGCAATTCTTAAAGGAAATTAAAGCACTAACGTTTTATCATCTTAAAGGGTAAAAGGGGCCCGGAAATGAAACCATTAAAAGAAAAAAGAAATTAAAAAACCTACTGCAATAACTTTTAAAAAATTAGTCGGGTGTTGCGGCCTTTTTTTCAGAAGAAAACTGCAGTTAATTCAACATTTTTTTATTTTTGAATTCCGACGTTTCGGCTGGACTCCAGCCATCATCAGGGATCTACAATAATTAACAATACAAATTGAGCTAAATAGTGACAAGAAACTTATGTTACTTACGAATTTCATTCGATTTACAGGTAAATAATATGATAAAAACAAGAGATTCAACTACGAATTATTAAATCATTATTTTAAAATACGATTTTTGGTAACTATGTTTGAAAAAATTTGACGATTAAAATTAAAATTAAAAAATAAATTACGTAAAATGACTATTAAAATATCACATGTTGTTTAAATTAAATTGATTTGGTTTGAAGGAGAAAAGGTTATTCGACCCAAAGGCAGAGTGAGTGAGCGAGAGTGAGCCACCCATCAACGAGAAGAGATCTCCCGCCCGTTTTTAATTTTGTTAAGTATGTGCGAATAGCATTTGCCGATCACCTCTTGATCATCTTTATAATTAATTGTGTTTTGTTTCAGATTTATTTGCACCGATTCCATGAGTTTCCTTCGCCTACCGTTTCTTTCATTGGAAACAACCTTCACGTCGTTGTATGCTACCCTATGCTGGTGTTGAAGTACGTGTTTACTTAAAGCTGTGGCCTCCATATTTTCATTTCGAATATTTCCTTTATGCTGGAGTAATCTGTTGTGTAGTTTCTGCTTCGTTTCTCCGAAATAAGTAAAATTACATTCACAAACCAAACTATAAACAACGTTAGATCTGTTACACAGGGGTGTGGGATCCTTCAGTCTAGAGAAGAACATAGAGTTCAAGTTCGTCATCGTTTTCATTCCCAGCGTAACTTTAATGTTGTCGATGTTGTTGAACACTTTTGCTAATTTTGGAGTTAGCTGAGGAACGTAGGTGAAGGGGAAGTAACTAGCGGTGGTCTCCATTCGGTTTATCCCCTCTAAGCTCGGTTCCGTATCCAATTTCTCAATTTCCTTTCTGACAATACGAGAGATGACTATGTCGGGATATTCATTAAGTTTTAAGATTTGTCTAGCGATGGAGATATTCTTGTCATGAAATTGTTGGTCCGACAGACGGAGGATTCTATTAATTAAATTTGAAGCTGCATTCATTTTTTGAGTTGTAGGGTGTTGTGAAAGAAAATGAAGTAACCTCCCTGTGGATGTGGGTTTTTGGTACCAATCAATTTCTAATTTTCCATGTAGATTTCTAATGATGTTTAGTTCTAGGAATGGCAATTGTCGGTTGACCTCGATTTCCTTAGTAAATTGCAGATCAACGTGATATTCATTGAAAGATTGAAGAACATCATCCACCCGATCTTGTTTGACTATTAGCAACAAGTCATCGACATACTTGGTAAGGTGTAATATTGAATCCTTATGTTTTTCACAGATCTTATCCAGCAGGTCATTCATTACAACATTACTGACGTCCGGAGACAAATTGCCACCCATGGCCAGGCCTCGAACCTGCTGGTAGAATTGGCCCTTGTATGTGATGCAGGATGACGAGCAACAGAAATTAAGAATTTCAAGAAAGAGTTCTTTTGGTATTCGGGTTGAGTTCTCTAACTGGGTCCATTTCTTTTCAACGATGGACAAGGCAATATCAAGTGGAACATTTGTGAAAAGAGATACTGCATCGAAGGACACCAAGATGTACCCATCAGGTATTACTAAATCCTTAAGTCTATCTCTGAGAGTGAATGAATTTTTGCAATCATATGGATTGTCATTAGATAGTGTTTTTAAAGCTGGTAAAATCAATTTACTTAGGTTAGTAGTTGGGGAGTCGATTGAGCTAACTATGGGTCTGAGTTTTCCCCCCTCCTTGTGGATCTTTGGAAGACCATATATTTTGCTAGCGATTGCATTGTACTTGATTAGTTGGAAATACTGACCCTTATTAATACATTCTTTGTTCAACAGCGTCTTGCAAAAGTTGTTGCTATCCTTTTGGATTGAGGATGTTTTGTCTCTTTTCAGAATTTTGTATGTCGAGGTGTCTCCGATAAGTTCAGCCATCTTTTCTTCATACTTAGACTTCTTCATAATTACCGTGGCATTCCCCTTGTCAGCCTTCGTGATTATCAAGTTGTCCTTTTGATCCTGTGTAAAATTTCTTGTGGTATCAAGAGCTTTTTTAAAATTATGGGAGACAATATATGGGGCCGTGTAACCATCCAGTCTGGAAGTCAGGTGGTTCGATATGATGGTAACTGCCCTTCCTCTGACCGTGTCCCTTGTTGCTTCTGGGACATTGATGCTTCTGATTACATTTTCTGTGTCCACAATGATTTCCGGTATGTATTTGTTGAATTGTGTGTTGGGAATACTGAATTTGGGTCCTAAGCTCAGCACTTTTACGACCTCAGCTGGTATCTGTACGTCCGATATATTAGTTACCCACCCCTCATGGCCCTTTGGGTCGACAACCTGGGGGGTCTTATCACATTTTTTGCACTTTTTATTATTGGGATCAGGGTTACATAATTTATCAAACTTGCTTTTCAGTCTTTTTTTACACACATCCAATGTTTCATCAAACACTTTTTGGGCTAATAAGTCAAGTTGGTTTTTATCATCAACACTCACCCTTCCTTCTAGTAGTACTGAACCCTCATTAAGTAGAGATGTTAATTTGATTTTTTCATCAATTGTATCTTTAATTTCAGCAGATAAAATAGAATTTTTGAATCTAAAGAAGGATCGCTCCATACTAGATATTTGTCTACTCTGAGGACCAATGACTTCAAAAAGGTCAGGTAAGTAGTTGTTAATATGCTTAGGAAATACTTTTTTGGTTCGACATTTCAGTAAGAACACTAATCTAGCGGTTTTTTTTTGCTAATTTACATTTTAATTTAGTGTACTTCCTGTATTCATGCTTAAGGTTGTCACTATTGTACCTGTTTAATATTGTATTTATACTGATGTTATCTTCTGCTTCCCCATTCATCTTCAATTCAGTTGGTAATTGGTCAGCCGGGTTTAGTTATCTCTTTTAAAAAATTAGTCGGGTGTTGCGGCCTTTTTTTCAGAAGAAAACTGCAGTTAATTCAACATTTTTTTATTTTTGAATTCCGACGTTTCGGCTGGACTCCAGCCATCATCAGGGATCTACAATAATTAACAATACAAATTGAGCTAAATAGTGACAAGAAACTTATGTTACTTACGAATTTCATTCGATTTACAGGTAAATAATATGATAAAAACAAGAGATTCAACTACGAATTATTAAATCATTATTTTAAAATACGATTTTTGGTAACTATGTTTGAAAAAATTTGACGATTAAAATTAAAATTAAAAAATAAATTACGTAAAATGACGTAATTTTACGTAAAAAAGGCCGCAACACCCGACTAATTTTTTAAAAGAGATAACTAAACCCGGCTGACCAATTACCAACTGAATTGAACTACTGCAATAATGTCGACGGATTTCCTCATATTCGTGATAAACTCTTCGCATTTCCTGATTTTCCACGTGCAACTTTCACACGTGTATTTCACCTCGTGACGCCTCAAACGTAGATAAACGCTAAGCTCGACAACCACGCATTTTAAATGGAAGAACTTCCCGCATATTCCACATCTCAATTTAAACGTATTTAAACTAAACGGTTTTATACAAACTTCACATTTCACATCCATTTGCAACTGAGTCATTTTCATTATCTTTTTGATAATGAAGATTACATAATTGAACAATTTTGACATTTATTTTTATAGATTTATGTTTAATTTTGAAAATGGCGGAAACAGGAAGTAAATCAACGGGGGAAGTAACTTGTCAGCAACAGGTTATAAATCACGATAATGATTAATTCTTGCCTTCAAATTGTAAATCACAAAACTTTAAAATTGTCAAATGAGGTTTTTTGGCTTTTAAATTTCATTAATCAAGTTCAATTTCAGATCTAAGCCAGAATTAAATACTAAATCACAATCCTGATTGGAACGTGGCTACGCCTGTAGCTGGATATAAATCACAATAATTGAGAGGGAAAAAAATTGGCTTTATTCTTTAGTATATTATGTTTTAAAGGCTTGCCGAAGTTGCTAATGTGGACGAAAACTGTTGCTGAATTGTTCGTGACTTGGGGGTTAGTCTTATCTTCCGGTTTTACACGACCTTACTTCCCGAAATGTCGTGATAACTTAGGACTTTTATTTCCTTCGTAAACCCTGCGTACATAATTTTCTAAAAGGAAAATTTTCAAGGTTTCAATCGTCGATGCTCGGCGCTTCTTAGGAGGTGTTCTTTGGCGAAAAAATTTATGCCGAAAACTGGGTTTATTCCCTCTTAGCCAAATTATAGAACAAAGCACAAAATCTGGGGTTTCTGGGCTTTAAGCTCTTAAAATTAAATAAAAATGGGTTTCCCATGGCATCGAGGAAAACTCCCCTTCAGGATCATTTTAAGAAGAAATGATGACGAAGAAGTTTACCAAAAGAAAAGTAGGTAAAAATACTAAAAAAAAAAGTGTTGAAGTTATAGGAACCAACGGGAAGAGTAAAATATAACTAATAATCGCTAAATCGTCGCGTTAGTTCTAACACCGGATAAGTCATTTTTTATCAATTTTGAGTTAGGCATAGTTTCTGATGGTAAATTTTGTGGATAGTCGAATTCCGTTGGTAGTTCAACCCTATTACCAACATAAAACGCGTAGTTTACGATTTAGCCAACAGGTAATGCATTAATTCCAATGAGAAATTAATCTGTATTTTGGCTCTCCTGAAAACCTAGGAAAAATTACTTATCCGGTGCTAGAACTAACGAGACAAAATATTAAATTTCATATTGGCCCTCCTGTCTAAAAAAATGTCAGTTTAGTTTGTCACAACTTATATTTAGGAAACTTATAAATTCAACAGGCTTAGGATGATGGTTTTTTTTACCCTTGAAGATTTTTGTTGAAATTTTTCAAACCTTTTTTATAAGATTGAATATTAATTTAGACCCTTTTTTTTAAAGTGTTTTAGACTTTTTTCCATTTATACATTCATTTTCGTATACATTATTCATTATTTTAGCTTGAATTTGAGCGGTTGAGGTGACCCGGCGAGTTTTAGACGCGGGGCCTCTTAATTAGTGGTTATTTCGTGAGGTGTTTATGAGCCGGGGGATTCGACTTGAGAGTAGGCGCGAAAGAGGACTCGGGTCACCCCCACCCTTAACTCACATCTCCCCCACCTCAAAACCCTCCTTATTTTCCAACCCACCAATCAATACCCGGTGATTTGACTGGGTCAACCGACCGCCACCCGACGACCCTCTTTTTCTCTCCTCATCCGAGTATGGGACAAATACATCTAATGATGTTACAAATATTGACGTTTAAAAAATACATTATTTGCGCCCCTAAATGATCGGTTGGAATTTAAAAGCCTGCTTGCGGGAAGAAAAGTTATCAATTGAAAAATAGGGTAGGGTGTATGAAATGCTCTAACGGGAGGAATTGGACAAGGAAACTGGGCGATAAATCAGAACCGGAAACGCTTAGGCGGACGATATTTCAAACCGAGACCGATTGGGTAGAAAACATCGCAGGATCTCCGACTAATGTCCAACTTCCTACCCAAATAAATGCCCAACACCTAAGTTACTTTCAATATTTTCCCCTCTTTTTCCGAAAAGGAAATGACTAGACACCTCACATCCTTTTTAAAACATAAAATCTAAGCGTATTTGTGGGACTAAAAGGTCAAAATTTCATTATTTTATAGCCAAAATCACGAATTTTAGTTATCTGGTGACGAAAATCGAAAAAAATTATATAATATTGTCATTGTAGTTGACTTCCCAACGCACGCAACAGTGTAGCCAACATTATATCTTTTTAGTCAATATTTATCAATTTTGCGTGATTGTCTTTTACCTCCCTTGGGTCGTAAAGTTCCACCAGCGGATTGTCGATGACGTAACCAGTAAAATTACATCCCAGTGGAATATAAAGTAATTTAGTTGTCTGAGACTTTTCTTAAGACATAAAAATATCTAAGATAAATTAAGTTGTGCTATAATTTATTAATTTATATCCTGAGTAGAGCTGTCATTTTCCCGTTTAAGCTTTTTTTTTTCCCCCTTTTTGTGGGTGTGCGACTCCTTTTTCCACCCCGTTTCAAAGATATTTAAGGGAGCCGAACATCCGCTGCCATCCTGCCAAATTGAATTGCCCTTTCAACAGGATTCTCTGTCCTCCTGATAAGACGGACGGAAGAGTTCAGAGGTAGTAATATGCCCCTTCCCACCCTTTTTTTCTTCGATTCCACCTCTCAATAACCTTTTCTTCTCAGTGCTTTTTTTTTGTTATTATCTCGAATCTTTTTTTATAAATAAATATTTGTCAACGTTATCGTTAATGAGTGAAAAGCGATATCTTTACAAATTGAGTTTCCAAAGAAAGAAGAAAAAAAAATCAACCCGAAAAAATTCTATGGATAGCAAAAAAAAATATATTGCATGTTTTATATCAAATATTTGTACCAGGTAATATGAGAGAATGTTTAAATATTATACGTACCCACACATGTTATGATTTTTCTTTCCTTTTTGATGAACCATGTTGTCTTATTTGCATAGGAACCTTATATTCAATTTTTTTGGTTGGATTTCTACAACGAACAGTATTGGTGAGAGAAGCTAAAAACCGCAAAAAGTCATCTATAAACGCCCCCAGCATGTTTCTTTTGATTTTGTAACCTAGAAGTTTTACTCGAAAACGAATAGATAGCCGTTCCCGACACGAGTGAAGTGTATAGCTACCCGTTAACGAGTTTGATGTTGAAGCTGCACAAAAGATTTTGGAGGGAAAAAAGATTTTTAAAAGAAAGTTAATCCCTTATGAGTTATGATTTATGAATAATCGCGCCTTTTCGATAAAGGTCGCAATATTAGTAAATTCCAAGGCTCCAATATCGTGAATAAAAAATCAGGTCATAAACAATTGAACGTTTATTAAAAAAAAAAAAAAAAAAAAAAAATAGAGAGAGAGAAATTTCGTAAAATCGAATGTTGGGAACACAAATATGGGAGTTGTCGGTCTCCAGGTAACAAGTTTAAATTAAATCCAGGCGTGGAGAAAATGGAAACTTAATTTTCTGGTTTGTTTGTAATTTCTCCGAAGCATCTGAAAATATTATAAACTTTTTTTCCGAGTTCATTTATCTTGGGAAATAAGCGGCTTTCTCAGCAAATCCTTCTAATGGGCGGCCCACTTAATATTTAAGACGACATGTAAAGAATTTCATATATTTTGAAAGGAAAAATGGATTTTAATTAGGTGATAAGTCGTTTTAATAAACGTTTATCATACTACAGATGTACAAATGGCTTTAATGAACGGCTTTATTTGAGGAGAGTATTAAAAGAGGCGAGATGTAATAAGTCGGGAAACACAGCTTTCATTCGGCGTTGACAAAGTCTTCACACTTTTGTTCGTTTTGCCCTCCATTAATTAGCCTTTTGTCCCCGAGCGCTCGAAACATTTCCAAACGGCAACTCCAAAGTTACCTTCGGATTGGGACAATGATGTTATTTACAGTCCAACTCAATTTTCAAAATTGATTCAGTCATCCATGATACCAAACGTGGGTGAAATTTGAATATCCATCAAATGTTCAATCAAAAAATATATGTTGGAAATAATCTTTAAAAATATCACAAGATCTTCTACAGCAGTCCCTGAGAGCCTGAATTTAGGAAATGCAGAGTTCGCTCTAGGATGGAACCAAAGGACCCTTTTGCATCGTATCCGAAGACGAAGGCTCTCGAATTTTGCAAGAACTGAGATTAGATGCCGATCTGGGGAATTCCGTGTTATTCATGCTTTAAAACGGTCATTATGAACCAGTCTGCCAACATTACATTTCATAAATTTTAATGAAAGTGTGAAATTGAAGATGAAGAGTGTTTGTTTTTTAACTTCCTCAAGAAGTTACTGTGATACCCTCCGACCCCCTGTTACTAGAAAAGGGTCTTCCAGACCCCGTAGGATAAATCTGATAAGTGATCTTTGCCGATCCTGACTTTGTCTGTGGTGCCGGCCGTCCGGCCGTCCGTCGCCACTTTTTCCGGAACACTTCACGGCCGCAATTTTCATCCGATCTTCACCAAATTTATACACAAGCTTCCTTTCACAGAAATCTTGAAAATGACGAGAGCTTTTTTCGAAATTTTTCAAAATGGCGGAGATATGACTGTTCAAAGATTTAAAATGAGCGCTGTGGGCGTACTGTTGGTCCGATCTTCACCAAATTTTCACTAAACATTCCTTGAATTATTTAAAAATTTTCCATGTTTTTAAAATTTTAATTTTCCAAAATTTTTTTACTTAATAATTTTTCTAGGCAGAAATGTGAGTCACTTCGCCGGCTCGAGGGCGGCCTCTCTTTGGCTAACCGTACTGAATTTCTACCTTGATATAAAATTTTCAAAATAATTTTTTTTTTTTTTTTTTTTAACTTCCTCAAGAATTTTTTTAACGGAAAATAAAATGGCGATTTATTAGGTACTTAATTTTTATTTTTTTTTTTTCAAAAAACAGAAAACGAACAACAAAAAATACCTAAAATTTCTAACTTCCTCAAGACTTACTGCGATACCCACCAAATTTATTTCACAACTTTTACAAAAATTTAGTTCTCCTACTTAATACTTCCTCCTCCTGTATCCTTGAGGAAGTTATCGTTGGAAGCTCTTCAAACCGGAACTAATCTTTAAAAATATCACAAGATCTTCTACAGCAGTCCCTGAGAGCCTGAATTTAGGAAATGCAGAGTTCGCTCTAGGATGGAACCAAAGGACCCTTTTGCATCGTATCCGAAGACGAAGGCTCTCGAATTTTGCAAGAACTGAGATTAGATGCCGATCTGGGGAATTCCGTGTTATTCATGCTTTAAAACGGTCATTATGAACCAGTCTGCCAACATTACATTTCATAAATTTTAATGAAAGTGTGAAATTGAAGATGAAGAGTGTTTGTTTTTTTCAATTCTGTAAAGGATGGTGCCCGCAATGTAATTAACACACGTACTAGAGCTTCAGATTTTCTTTAGTACGTTATACAATACACGAGTAGCCCCCTTAATTGAGTTCATCTCGTCGGGGTGCTCCTTGTTTTCCCACTTTCAACCGCCATAGCCTCTCGTCATGGACAAATTACGGTTTCCGTATAGTCTCGGAGGTTATTAAATGGAGTACGGAAGGCGGTTTTTGATTAAATTTTAACCAAAAGAAACTTCTTTTTTCAAAAACGTTTTATGAACTTTTTTTTTTCTTGTTTGTTGAAGTTGGCAGTTAATGCCAAGATGTTTGATAATGCTTGGATATAGGCGGGACCCTTGCCAAAAGCAACAATGTCCGGGATGATTCATTAATATCTTTATGCTCCGTTGTAAAAGCATTGGCTTTTACATCAGGCCCATCCATTCATCATTCAGAATAATGGAAAACAGTTTCGCCTGATAGTTCCGTTTTAATTCAACTTTCTGGGTCGATTTCTAATTGACTAAGGATTAAATCATCTCATTTTCCAAACGATTCCAAAAAAATTATCGGTTCAACGAAACCTTAGGTCAACGGGAGATGCGATGATGTCCAGCGGGGAAATTTTACAGTTGATCCCCGTGTTTGTTTATGTTGCGGTGAGAGAGAACGAGAATTTGTGTGACCCAGGATCGTCGGTTGGAGCTCATCGCATGAAGATCTATAGTAGGGAGTTATTTATAGTCCCTCACAGAACGAAAACGACTCTCTTTTTTTTTCACAATCGCACTTTTGCACGCACAAATAAAAAATATCGAATTTTCTTTACTCTATAAGAAAAGTTTTTATCCCTTGGCTAATCTAAGCTTTAAAAGATGTTAAGTTTTTTAAAAAATGGACCAAACCTTCAGCCCACTACTTCCAAAACTTTTTCGACCTTTAGGCAAAACTGAATACTTTGATGCTAAATAAGATTATTTTATGGTTAAAAAAATATTTAACATTTTCTAAGAAAATGACATCAGAAATAATCGATAATTTATACATTTTACCGCCTAAAACACGCATAGACTATTTGCAAATCTAATAAATTATTAAGTTAACATGAAATTGAAGGGGAAAACGACTCTGAGCGTCGCAAAGCGGAAAAGTCGGGAACTACGTTCACCCAGTGGGTTGCATCACTTTCCGTTAGAGACAAGCATGTTCGAACTTCACAATTTTAATTTTAAATAAAAATTTCCTTATTTTTAATGGAAAATCTTAAGCTCAAAATTTGTAAACAAAATTGTAAGTAGGTAACTAGGTAAATTTAATTTTTCCTAACTAAAATACCCTCCAGAAGAAAAAAAAAAAAAAACTGTTTAATGCCTTATAATTTTTTTGAGAGCTTAAAACTTATTTTTTATTTATTTTATCTCAGCAACCGTTTTTTTAATCGGTCATTAGGTTTTATTAGTCATTAGAATTCCATTTTGTACTTCCAACCCTTTAATTATAGTCATATTTAAGTCTAATTAAAATCATGCCGTCTAAATTAGATTTTAATTAGACCTCATAAATAATTTAGTTTAAAAGAAAAAGGTATTATTAATTTAGTTATCAAATATTAGATTAATAAACCAATTTTCTAATGTTGAAATGAATCATACGGGATAGAATTTTTTTGGGTATTTCCCTAATGCGTTTTACGTGTCCATTCTGCAGGAACTTGATAAGTTGTAATCTGAATGATAATTTTTTTCTTTATTTTTTATTTTTATAATTTTCAAAGCGTTTTATAAAGGTCAATTTAGCTAAAAGAAAGTAAACAATTTTTGTTAATCTGAATTGGAGATTGGTGAAATAAGAAACGCGTCTGCCCACCAGAAATGAAATATAGACTCACCATGATGTGATGGGACTTCCTCGACGAATATCTCTGTTGTGAGATAATCCTTGAGAGCCTTTGGGTTCTCTGCTGTGTCGTCGCGTTGGCGGGAAGTTCAGGACGGACGGGACGCGGGGGAGGGTCCTCTTCATGCATTCTCGCGTTCCGAGGCGTCTCGTCGGACGCCAGTTGACGGCTAGGAGAACGGGAAACGGTCGAAAGGGGAACTGTACGAGCGATTATCGTCTCCAATGTCACGTCACCGCTCGAACCGTAGTAGCGTTTCATGTTCATAAGGTCGCCAATACTACCAGAAGGTGTGTGACCTATATGCCATCATACTATCACATCTTGCCATTTCTCTACATCAGTAATACCCCAAAATCCTTGAAAAAAGTACGCAAAACATCCAAATTCTATTGGATGAAATTTTAAAGGGAAAATCAAGCTAACTTCAGGTATCCTTTTTTTCAACTAGGTAATTTAATTTCCAAGGTCTGCATAATTAGAAGTCTAAAATTTTGTTGAAATTTCACTTTCATAATTACCTATCAAATTACATTATTTCCGGTTCCTAGGTGGCTCTTTAGGTTTTAACATGGTAGTGATGGAAAAAAAAACAATAAGGAACCGCCTTGAATAATAAATGCGGGCGCGATAATTTGAATCGGGTCAGGGGCATAGTGGCCAATCGGAACACTTTTAATTTTTCTTCCTACAAGTTTCTCCTCATTAATTAATGGTCACCAAAATGATAAATAAATCAACTTATTAAGCCACAATTTTTAATGTAATTTTAGCGAGTTTTCTTGTATTCATAAATTTTAACGGCGAAAACACAATAGAAGGTTTTGGGAAGTTTTGTAAAATAACGTAGAGTGAATTTACAGCTTTAATTAAGTATTTAGAGCTTTTAACTAGGACCTCATTATCCTCGTAGTTCGCAGAATAAAATTACGTAAAATACGACAATGGCAAGATGAGATAGCATTTTCATGGAAAAACTTGACGCTACATTTTATTTGGGGTGGGTAGCAAAAAAAATTTTAAGTGATAAAACTAGGCCAAAAATAAAGTAAAACGTAGCAAAGATTAATTTTTTTTATCTCATTTTATAAGGAAATACGACTTTTATCCGTGATTTATAGAGTAAGCAACGAGTAAAATTTCGTTTTTTGGTGCTTGTTTTGAAAAAGTTAATGATTTTAATTCAGCGTAAAATTTAGAGTGCGATCCTCCAAAGGTTGCTAATTTCAGTATTTCTTTTTTAAAAAAAACTTAAAACTTTTATTACTATCAAGAATCATCTTTCTCCCAGGGTTCGTTACACCTAATACGGCGGCGTTTTTCTTTAAAGTTTTGCTCTTTCTTAGAAAAAACTAGTGGTTTTTAAAAAAAATTTTTTTCTTTATTGCCTATTGTGCTTTAGAATACATTGATTGACTTAATTAAAAAAGATTTAAATTTTTTTCTATTTTTCTAGATTTTTATGATTTTTGAAAAAAAATGTTCTTGTATATAATTAATTAAATATTATAAAGCCAAATCAAAAAGAAATTTTTTTTTTCAAATTAACAGTTTTCTCGCAAAATTGGAAAAGAAAAACTTCAAAGAAAAACGCCTGTGTAATAAGTGGTGTAACTTAAGCGAATGTTGGGAAAAATTAATTATCTAAAAGGGTCCATTTCAAGCTTATTTTAAAGGGCTTTCTTAGATTGCTGTCCTTGAATCGCATGAAAATTAGAGAAAATAACGATTTGCTTTTCGCAGAAACATGATATGCTTGGAGAATAAATGAGATAAAAAAATTTTTGCATGATTTATTTAATTTTTGGCCTGGTTTTGTCAATTTTCTTCGTTGTCATTTTGACCTAAAGCAACCCTTTAGCAGTATAATTTTTACCCCTCGGAAAATGACCTCAGTAAATTTGGACTTTTGGGGTATAAAGTTGTTCAATTCGTTATGGAAACTGTAAATACCATGTTGGGGTGTCAATCTTGACGTTTTATCAGTCTGTTGAAAGGCCCTTCCCAATTCCGTCATACTCGAACCTCTCCTCATCCTCAACCTCAAAGGTGGCTCGAGTTCACCGGTTTCTTTCCTTTTGAGTTCAAGACTCGCGGAACTTTTAGGGAAAGAAGTCCGGCTTTAAGGGGGAATAGGAGGGCCCATTCGGTACTCCTGTATTCCCCACGCCGCTCCATTTTTCACCGATTCACAGAAACTCGCGACCAAATTTATAATTAGAAGGCACTTTTGAAGGCAAACTAAGGGAGACTAAGGCGGGACACGTTCTAACTCGTCCATCTGCGTAGCGTCGTATGTGGTAGGGGAAACATGTTACAACCCAGAGTGGGGAGACTTTCAACGCTTTAACGTCCATAAAAGGCCAAAAATTATTTTTTAATTTTAATTAACTTCCTTATTTTTCTCCCCAATAGTCTACAATCCTTATTACAATAAATTTCCAATTTATAGAAAAATCCCCCAGGCACCATTTTAAGAGATTAAAATTATTTTTGGCCCTATGGTGTCTTCTTATCACAAAATACACTTTTTATTTTTATTTTTCATTTTTATAATAGTAAATACCTATATAAATTATGTATAAAAAAGTTCGGATTACCTAAATGCGTTTTAGAGTGTGCTTTGGAAGGTTCGCGAAAGAAGTGAACTGTTAGATTGAGTAGGTAATGAAAAGCCCTTTTGCTCAAGAGCATATAACGCACCAGCGGTTTTCCCTTCAAGCTTGGTATCATCTTCTATTTTCAAAAACAACCAAAGGAGGTGAGAATAAAAATAAAAATGGAAGCTTTAGGCGTAAATCATCGTTAGAAGGGTATGGGGTGCGAAAGTGCAATGCCGGCGGGAAGTAACATGTCTTGTAGCCCAATGGACCTCATGTGGTTCTCTCATTTCGGTCGACGCCCTCGATTCTCTTATTCCCCCTTTTTTTCTGCTCTTAATTTTTTTTTTTTTTTTTTTTTTTTTTTTTGAAAATAGATAACGAGACCTTTAAAAAGGAAGGAAAAAATTACTTTGATAACATATTCCGGCTTTTGTTCATTTCGCTCAGCCTTGCCCTTAAAATTAGGCCAATGTCGCATTGATAAATAATAATTTTGTTGCAGTTTTCTGAGTTCTTGTAAATCTAATCGCCATTTTTTGGACTAATCGCCATTTTTTGGATTAAGAAGGCACCTAAAATGTTTGGGTTGTTACGCAATGAATTCAACATGCAATCTAAATTGGTTAAACGCCCTTAGCTGATGCTGATGATGGGAAGTATAAGAATTAATGTTTTTTCCCGGTGTGCACACCCCGGCCACCCAAAAATTAACCATGAAATTGGCAATTTAAGATTTAAGCCATTTCAACGAGATAGACTTTTTATTAATTATCTGCAAAAAGATTTTGGCTTTTAGGCGGCTTGATTTGATTTAAAATAGAAATAAAAAAGAGGTGAAACGTTGTTTTGGGGTCGTAATAAGGTTTGGAGGCGAGGCTAAATTACGTTATAGAGACATTTTCTTGTAGGGTATGAAGCAGGTTTAAGTAAAGCACCGCATAAAGTCCGACTTCTCGAAATAACCTGTCCCTTAACACCTCCTCTATACTGAAGGGCAAATCACCCGTTTTATAACAAGAACGTGACATTTTTTCGACATTTGTGAGAAAAAATAAGTACTTACGTTAAGTCCGGATATAATTCTGTTGTAGGCCCAGTGCCAACGTTCTTTGGGAGTCTTTTTTCTTCTCTCTTGAGTGACGGTAGGAAGGATTTTTGGTTCGACGTCGATGAGATCGTCGTCGAAACTCGATTTTTTCTCGTTTATCTCCTCCTGGATGGATCCGTGATGTACGCGGCTTAGGTTTTCTTCGTCAATAGAATTTTGATGGTGGAGAGTCGGAGAGGTGACTGGAGGAGAGGCCTTCGGAGAAGGCTCTTTATACGCATCTTCTTCGGGCTCGTATCTTTCGACTACTGAAGCAGGAGATTCACGTGAATAATCATCTTGTACCATATCATCTTCGACGTAGCTATCAACTGATTCTTGAGCATGTAAATATCCACGGCCGTTCTTGTATGTTTGATCCGTCGATTCTTGTTTTTGAAGGTAACCTTTTTCGACGGAATCCTGCTTCTGTATATAACCATGATCGATAGAATCTTGCTTCTGAAGATAACCTCTATCAGGTTCATCATCATAAAATTCATTTTCGTAATACTCCGATTTTTCGTCTTCTTCATACTTTTCATTATCGTATTTCTCGTATTTCTCATCGTAGTTTTCAGTCTCATCGTATTTTTCGTCACGCGATTCTTCTTTTTGATAATCTAAAGACGACCTTTTGATATCTTGATATGTCCCGTTTGGCTTGACGACAGGCGCCGGGGGTGGAACTTTTGTTTCTATCACAGTTTGTGTTTGTACTTTAGACGGTTTCGGGGCGTCGACAACCCCGCTCATGGCGCCCCCGACAGAGCTTGTGAGCCTTTTGAAAAAGGAAGACGAGACTGATGAGACGGCCGTTTCGAGCGAACCGATCATCGTTCCGACTGATTCTAATTTTGAGCTTGACGTCTCTTTTTTGGCCTCAGGCTGCTGCTTTTTGTCCGTTTTCTGATCCATCGAGGGTTCCTGCTGTCCGTATCCTTCTTGACCGTAATAGCTTTCATCGTAATATTGCTGTTGCTCGTATCCCTGGTATTGGTCCTGATACTGATACTGCTCTTGTGCGAAATTTTGTTCACTTTGTTGATATTGAGTCTGGTATCCATCCTGGTAACTATACTCTTGATATCCTTGTTCTTGAAAAATTTGTTGATTTTGATCGAATTGTTGACCTTGCTGATAATTTTGGTATGATTGATCTACGTATTGTTCTGGCTCGTATTGCTTTATTGGCTGTGGTTGCTCTTGGTGTTGCTGCAACACAGAATTGGTCCTCTTTAACATTTCTTCTTGCGTTTCTATCGCTTCTTGTGTTATTAGATTGTCTGTACTCATATAAGCGTAGTTGTAGTCTTCGTTGTAGCCGCTTTTCGCTATTCTCGGGTCTGAGAAATTGTATCGTTCGTCTATCGAAGACTCTTGTTCGAGCGACCCCGCTCGTCTGGTGGGCACTTGAGGTTTTTGGCGGATCGGTGTAGGAGGTAATGAAGGCGAAGGTTTGATCCTTGTGGGGATCTGAGGTAAAAGTTTTGGCTTGTCGGACTTTCGAGGCCTATAACCGGGTGGGTAATCGCTTATGTTTTGGAGTGAATGACGGCTCGATGGTCGGTTGATCATCGGCTGCTTCCTTCGTGGAGTCGGCGTCACGTAATCGTTCGCTGGCTGGTAGTCCTCATCTTCATAACTTTGCCTCGGAGTATATATACCTAAAACAAAAATTTTGTTAAATGAAGTACCAAAAACCAACCAACTTCCCTTTCCCATTTTTTAAAAATTAATTTTTTATAAAAACTCACGAAATATTTTTCCCATTTTCTTATGAATCTGTCAAACAAAAGTTTAGCCGACCGCAAGAATGGCTCTCTTTAGACTAACATTAAATTACCGGATATAAAAACTTTTATAATCGTTATCGCCTGGGAAATAACGACTGTGATAATTTCAGAGCAAAAATTTTATTTGATAAAAAAAACTTATTTATTTAAAAAAACAAATTTAGTTTTGGGGGCATTTCGAATCAAGAATGCCCCACAGAGCCATTATTCACACGGCGTTCTTGAAATCTCCGAGGAGGCTTCACTAATTTAAACAAAGGAATACTTGCCCCTTAAGGGATTCCTCACGATTCCCGGATCACTCTCTCATTTGAATTGTTCAATAAGTAGAGGTTGATTAATCGTCGTTTACTCACCGATTCTTGGTCTGAAGAACGATGGAAGCCCCTCTGAAGAGACGACCTCGACGAGTATTTTATATTCATCTGATTTTCGTATTGTTCTTTTAAAGTAGCTCCTCTCGTGTACCCTCCACTGTCCCACTGGCGATCTTCTTCTTCTTGACCGTACCTAAAATTTTTAAGTATTCAGACCACCGGTTTTTTTATTTAGACACAAGTATAAAATTCTTTTTTACTTAAAAAACAATCAGAATCGTTTGTTTTTCTAATCTTGGTGAAGCTAGGTTTTACTGCTTGACCGTCTCAATTTACTTAATGACATTTTTAGGCCTGTATTTGTAAGCGTTCCTTGAAACTTTCCTTAACCCGAAGGATGTCTTAAGCTCCAGATAGCTTAAGCTCATAAAGTGTGGCATTTAGAAACATTTCTGCTCCATAACTTGGGCTTTTTAAAGTAAAAATTAAGGATTTTGTTATCATAAGCCATCTGAAGGATTCCTTTGATTTGAAGGAGCAGATCTCATTAAGGGAGATAAATAAATCTCTTTCCTTAACCATAAGGATACCTTAAAAAACCCCTTTTCTCTAAGGCTTCCCACAATGGAGTGTGGTATTTGTGAATATCCCTTTTTCGCTTCATGACTTAGGTTTTAAGTAAAAATCAAGGATTTAGTTCAATGAGAGTCTTAAGGTACCTTGAAAAAACTTAAGGATCCTTTTATTTAAAAGAACAGATCACTTCAAGGAAGGTTCAGAAATACGAAATATCACTAAGAAAGGCTTTTCAAGGTAACCTTGAGAAAAAGTTTCCTTGAGGCACGATTACAAATGCCTCAAACTTAAAATTTATAAATTTTATTGAATTTTTCAAAAAAATAATTTCATTTCAAGTGGTTCATAACCTTGTTTTTCAATTTATATCGAGAAAAGCGAGACAAACTTCACTAAATACGAAACCATAAAAGCTTTTCATAACAAATTTTCTCTTGAAAATTGATTAAGGACAATTTAAGGCCTTGAGAGGTAATCGATTTTTGAGAAAAAAAAATCCGTCTAAAAAAGAAACCTTCGAGATGATCAATGAAGTGTGAAATAAAAAACACGTTTATAGAAAACTTTATGGCCACAAGGCTATTAAATTCCACTCGGTTAGTTTTCCTCATGAAATTTAAGTAGTGAAATAATCGTAGTTTAGATCCTCATTTACCTGTCTTCTTGGTATTTATAGCCAGAACCACTTGAATTATAGTAGTCCGTACTGTAGCCACCCGAAGGATCGTACATTCTAAAAAAATATATGTTAATTCAACATTTTTATTAATTAAATTTTAAGGGCAAAAAACTGGGAAGAAAGCTTAAAAATAGAATTTATTTTTTGTTGCAGTTTAAAAATTTTTCTGACCTACTTTTTTTCTATTAATGTTATAGGAAGGTTGATAGTTAATAAAACTGGGTAGATTACCTATTGTCCTGCGAGTATGGTTGGTCCCCAGCGTCATAGTAGGTATCTCCGTAATATTGGTCGTCGTAGAGCGTTGTCTGCCTTTCTAAACTCGGCCTCCGGTTTTTATTTACTTCTAAAAAAAGCAATAATTTAATTATTTCATATAAAAAATCACCTTTTCTTTTTGCACTAGCCGTACGAGGTTGATAATAACGTGTTGTACTATCTTGATATATTCTAGGGCAGCTTGAATGTTTTTCGTATTTAGTTTCTGGCCCGTAATCGTCGTACCAACCCTGTTGGCTAAAATAAAAATAAAAATTAATTATGGAAACAGAAGATCTTAAAACTTGGGAAATGCCCTGCTCTCAGTTTATACCGCTCGTGAACGTCGTACCTTTGCTCCCAATTTACAAAAAATCCGACTGTGGATAGAAAAAATTTTCTTTGCTTTTAGCTTTATTAAACCATCATGAATATATATACAAAATCGTTTCATCGAGTTTTTTAATTATAATCATAAAAATTGACTTTTTTCTAATTTTCTAAAATTGTTTGTATGACAGTAAAAATGTATTCTAAAGCAAAATTAAAAAGAAAAGAAAAAACCAAACAGTTTCCAATCAAAATAGGAGCAAAACGCCGCCGTATCAAGCGGTATAACGAGCCTTAAAATTAACAATAATAATTTCGCGTAGGGTCCATCTTAATTTATAGCGTGAGTAGATACCTTTCTTCATAATCCCACGTTCTTTGTCTTCGCCTAAAAATGGTCAAAAATTAGAAAGTTTTGATAGCTTTATTTTATTTTCTTACCTGTACGGTTCTTTAGGATTTCGAGGCCTACTGTTATAATAAAGGGGTTCTTGGTCTGACTCTATAAAACGGTTTGGATCTCCACCCCTTTCTCCATAATAGTCATCCTCTCGGTGCCCTCTTCTTCTCGCGTGTAAAGGTTGGCCTGAAATAAACCATCAGAATTAGAACCTGGAAGATACTTAATTTATTTCCAAAGAGATAGTTAAAAATATCCATCATGAAGACGAGAGTTTATTCAGCTCTTAGATAAAAGGCGCCCCGGGAAAATAGGTAAAAAATACGCATCTTCAGGAAAAAAATTAGCAGCTTCTTTGGGGCCCGAAAACCAATAACATAAAAGATCTACTTATAGTATAAAGAGGGGTTTCTCCGAACATCAAAAATAAAGTAAAAACGGGTTTCTTAACCATAAAACAAGAAGACTTCCACAAAATCCAGGTAAAAGAGAAATTCATGGCCAAAAGAGCGAGGAAATCGGTTCATCGTGCAAAAGTAAGAGAAAACGGGCATCCATAGGAAAGGGCTTTTGATTTGTCTTTCCAAACTATCCCTTTTACCCAATTTTTCGTCGTTTTGCTCGCTTTTTTGGCCGAGATATTGATGAAAAATATTTCACCAAAAAGAATACTGTACTGGCGATGTCCTACATTTTTTTTCCATTGATTTTTTTAATGTACCGAAATCTGGAATGCGGTAGCGCTCTCTCGTAATTGGTTAAATAGAGTAAATAATAATGTAAGTATAAAAAAAAAGGTTTGCAATTCTTGAAGAAATCATTGTCTCAGATGTCATATATCGCGAAAGCAGCAAAAAGTAAAAGAAGCATGTCTAGTTCTTAAAAAAAAATATAAAAAAGGCAGATTTCTACAATAGCCAGACTAAAAAAAATTTAATGTTCGATTTCCTTTCATTAGCTTTTGCTACTTGCAAGTCTAAATATGAAAAAAAATAGAGACAGGGAAAACGAAGATGTTATAGCAATTTAATAAATAAAACGCGAAATTTCGAATGCTTCATGCTCATTTAGAAAAATAGGTTGAAAAATTATGGGTCGAAAATTTGACAACCAATTTTTTCAGTTTCGTTGATTTCGGATCCGGAAGATGCTTACCCGGAGAAAGGTGGTGCCCGTGGTGGTGAATCGTGTGGTGCTGCGGCGGTGGTTCGTCCGTCTCGTACGAGTTCTCCCTCGACGTTTCAAGCGACCTTTGCGGAGTCGGCATTTGGTGTGCGGCGCTTCGAAACTGCGATGCAGACGAATTTGCATGCTGTCCGACCGGATAATTAAGATCACTCGTGTAATCGCTGTCTTCCGAATATCCGGCTAGAAAACGACCCCTTTTATATAAAAGGAAGAGAAAAAAAAATCCAATTTCAAGTGAAACTGTGCATTTGGAGTCCCTGTCTCTTTGAAATGCTTAAATGCAGGTGCAAGCATTCTTTGATAACGTGAGGAATAAATTATCATAAAAAAACATGTACAGAAACATAAAGAGAAATGGATTTATGTTTCAAACTCTACCCAGAAACGAGCTCTGTTTAATATTCAACAACACGTTCACGACATGCTCCCTCAATTTATACGCGTTAAGTAAGAAACGTTGCCTCCGGAAAGACAAACTTGACTGTTAAAAACAACAACATATTTCCTCAAATCGTGAATGACGTGTAGTTTAAGACTTTTGCGTATAAGCCAGTGCTTAAAGCAAACGAAAAAAAAAAATTAAAAAGGTTTTTTGAAAGCTTTTTAGATACTTACAATGGCCGAAATATTGCATTTGCCTTCTCGCTTGTTCGGCGTTCGCCCTCGCTTCTTGATCGACGATGCTGTTGAGAAGTTCGAGCTTTCGCTGAAGGTCCGCCGCCTCCGTGTTCTCGGCATCTGTCGAAAATCGGCCCCCGTTTTTTTCAAAAATTTAAATTGAAAAAAATAAAAATTTTGCGCTTTGCTTTTAATGACTTAAATTAAAAAGGCGTTAGCGAGCAGCTTGTTGGGAGGGCGATGTTTTACTTAAGAACGCATTAAGCATTCGCAGCGGTAATTTCAGCTGCAGCTTCTGCCGCCATGCCGTCCTTTGTCATTATCGTCTCATTTTATGTCATTACTTTCATGTTTATAAATCTTTCTAATAAATCCCTATAATATTATTCTTCATACCTAGAGTTATAATTCCAGCTTCTTAATTTATTTTTTAATCTTAATTTTTAAGAAGAAAGGAAGGCCTTCTTGAATCAAAGATGGACTCGAATATCGCGTGACTTCATGAAAGAAGAAGAAAACAATCAGTAAAAAAAGGATTTAGGTAGCATGTTGAACGGTAGAATTCGTGTGGGGATAAAACGTTGGTAATTTTTTATTATTTTACCCCCTTGTTTTTCCCAAATCTGTTATTCCATACCTAATAAGAGTAAAGGGTTAATTAAGCCAGCGGAGCGCGTTATTAAACTCTCAAGGATTAATTATTATTTTTCTCCAGAAAACGTAAACATCGGCGAGGTTAAGGATATTCATGGAAAAACAATTATAAAACGGAAATTTTTCAGTTAAAAAATTTCCCGACGATTTCTGGTTTTCATTTGTTGAATACTGCCTAATGGCTTCAAGGTTGAAGAAGTTCGAAAAGGGAAAAAGATGATTCGGGGGTCTAAAACGTACAGGGGCGTTTGGATTCGGTCCAACCGCCGACAAAACCGCCCACTCATTTCATTCCTCGACGTTTTGAAAAGTTCAAACGAAATCTCTTCTCTTTTGTTTGAAATATCCAGATAATCGGTTGCCATTTCACCGAGCGGATTGAAAAGCATTATGTCAATCCATTTACCAATAAATTTTTAAAAAGCATTACGTTATTTAAATTATACACTTTTTAGCAATACATTTTGCATTATTATAAATACGTTACCACGTGGATAGCAAATAATAAATTAAGCCTTTTTTAAATCTCTTTTTCCTCGAAAGGATGAGCCTTTAGGTGCGCGTTTATTATATAATTTTATGAATAAAAAAAAATTTAAAATTTTCCTGATATTTTGCCATCTACGCGCTAACGTTCGACATAGGTGCGACTTATCTTTTTTGAAAAGTAGTTCCTAATTCTAATTCCTTACAAATAATATTTTTAACAAAATTAGTGAATTCTAAAGTGTAACAATAATAATTATTGTGTTTTTCTATTTTTGAATTCTAAATTTAATGTGAAAGGAAAAAAAAATACAAATTGTTTGCTATAAACTATACATTCCTCGAAATTCAAAATTTAACAAACGAGGAAAAAAAATTTAATACTATATTCGATACATGCGATACGTGCACGTAATTATAATAATTAATTTTGTTTAAAATAAAATCGCTATGCAATGAGCAACAATAATTTAAAATACATTCATCGGTTTCTTTTTCTTCTGGTGCTGGGTTTCTCGTCCTTATGAAAAAGGGTTCATTGTGATCGAGTGAAAACAAACATTTCCAAGATCTTAGAATTAAAAATAAGCGTTTATTTTTTATTTTGGTGCAGGATATAGAATTAAGAAGAAGATGAGACAGAGAATAGATTCAGTGAATCAAAAAAGAAAAAAAAATTTTATTTCAGGTGACAGAATGTGCAAACCGCCTGCAACGAAGTTTTTGACTTCGTACACTAAAGGGTGAAGCAGGCATGCCTTCGGAAAACAGGGTTTACCTGTCCTTCCTTTGGGCGGTACGAGGCCAAGCAACTCCCTCCATTCTGTCGGCGGATCGTAGCGCCCTAATCCAAACAATAACAAATTCTTTAAAAAAATTTACACAAAAAAAATTCTACGATGTCCCTTTTTTTCGATCCTAAAATTAGGTTTTCCTCCTGTAAAATGAAACGCCATTTTATAAAGTAACAAAAAGAAATACCTGAACTCTTTGTTAATCTATCTCTAAGAAAAAGAAGAGTTTTTAAAAAGTTAAAAAAAAGTTAAATAAAGTTTATCTCATAAAATCTTGAGTAAAAACCACATCAAAATCATCAATTAGAACTTAAGGTTTAAATAAGAAAATAACTAAAGATCGTATTGTTGGAGGAAAAAAAAAGTTTCTAAGTAAAACTAATTAGCAAATCATTAATAAAATATTTAAACTTTAATGTGTTTGACGTTAAAGAGATTTTTATAACTTTTAAAAACTCTCTGGGAAGAAGACGGTGTTGGAAGAAACCGGTTAAACTTTTCAAATTGAGTCAGCCAAGTTAAAGAAACGCCGGCCACTTTAAAAAGAGCCCCTATGCATTATTTATAGGTGCGGTTAGTACCGGACACATGGGTTTTTTATTAAATAGGGTTTAAAAAAGGTTTTTTTACAATAAAAAATTAACATAGAAGGATTAACAAAATGCTTTTCTTTCACGCTTTAAATAGTGAAGTATAAAAAATGGGGGAAGCCTCACGGGCAGGCTTTAGTAAATCAAGTAAAATCCGGCGGAATAACCGACGGGTGTTTTTGACGTCGCACTCCATTTCGCATTTTAAATTGTCGGAATCGCGTAAAAATTTTTAAATTAAGAAGCTGGAAATGTTACGAGGGCGGAGAGGACGATGACTTACCGAACGGTAATTCGAACCTACAGTCCACCAAAAGCGAATGACCGGTCGCCTCTTTTGTACCCACCACTTCCCCATCCATCATCACGAGCTCCGCATCCAAAGACACCCATTCGCCCGGCCCTTCCTGAAAAAAGAAACAATTCCATTAGATTTTGTTTTCTCAAAGAAAAATTATCTAAAAACATTTAAGAAGATTTTGAAGTGTTTGCATTGTTTCAGCTTGTAAATAACGCTAAAAAGGATGTTCAAGTCTCCCCACCTGTATGAATCGCTTATATACTACTTTATTTAGAATTCTATAGAAAATTAAACAATAAAGATTATTATTTATTGTTCTGTGTACACTAAAGCTGTCTCGACAAGAAATAAGGGCTCGGACATAAAAAGGTTCAATGGAATGGAAGGACATTGTCTTCTTATTGTTTTTATTTGATATTTCCACCATTGTTCATGGAAAAGTGTTCAGCGTGTTTAAGCGTTTTTCATAATTCCGGTTTTTTTATTGGCCAATGAAAATTTTCTCAATTTCCTCTCCCTTCCGTACTTCAGACTCACAGAAAATAAAGCTTCTTTTCTCTTAAATCGGATTTTCAACGGGAAGACATATTGCTTTTTTTATTGCGAGGAACTAAAACCGTAAAAAGACAGGGTTTTTAAGGGCTGTTTCTGTGATAAATCAGTTTATAAAGATCAAGCGGTTAACTTAAAATTGTATGAAATACGTCACTCTTTTAGTCAATTGGGATTAAATGAAGAAGATTTCAAAAATCGGGCCTGTCAAATATAAAATGCCGGCAGTTAACTCAATACGGTGGGTTTTTTGTTGAAGTTTTGCTAAAATTTTGCGAGAAAACTGTTTTTTTTAATTTTTTTTTCTTTTCGATTTGGCTATAGAATACATTTATTTACTAAAATACAAACATCTTTTTTTTTTTCAAAAATCAGAAAAATGAAGGAAATTAGAAAAAAGGTCAATCTTTTAATCGTGTTTTATATTAAAAAATTCGATAAAATGCGATTGCATTTAAATTTATGAGTGTTTAATCAAGCTAAAATTTAAAAAGTTTTTTCGTAACCACGAGTTCAAAATAAAATTTTGAGTAAGATTCTTTGTAAAATTTTTTTGATTTTTCTGCTTCGGTTAGTTGCGATTACTTCTCCTATATGCACCAAATCAAAAAGGACATTTTTTTAAACCTATCATTAATTTCGCAAAGTGGGAGCAAAACTTCAAAGAAAAAATGCCGGCTTACTATTGTGGTATAATGACCGTAGTTGCGAAATCATGATATCAGAACTTAAT
>JACGAQ010002232.1:0-44063 GCA_014119065.1 Orius insidiosus | reverse complement strand
TAAGTGCCAAGGTAGAATAATGGGCTCTTTGGCCTATGGATGTGCTCTCGTAAAGGTAAATAGAAGTATAAAATTTCTCCCTACTAAAAAAAATGATAATTAAAAAGTGGCAATTTTTTACACCAAAATTCTTAAAAAATATAAGGAGTAATTGGTGAAAATTTGGTGAAAATCGGACCAACGGTTTGGCCGCAGCGAATTTTTTTTAAATTTCAAACAGACATATCTCCTCCATTTTTTGAAATTAAAAAATCGCCCCCGTTACATTCTTCTTCTCCGACTAAGGAAGATTTTGTAAAAATTTGGTGAAAATTGGTTAAAAACTGTGGCCGTAAAGTTTTCCGGAAAAATGCTACGGACGGCCGGCCGGCACCACAGACAAAGTTGAGATCGGTAAAGAACAATATTCGATTTCGACCCTCCGGGGTCTGGAAGACCCTTCCCCAAAAACCCGACTGCGAGGGTATCGCAATAACTTCTTTAAGGAAGTTAAAAAACTAATTTACCTGCAGCTGTTGATGCTCTAGCTGTAAAGAACGGAGTGAAGTTTGATCATTAATATAATGATTAGAACCTTCGCTGGCTCTTCTCACAGGCGAATATCTCTCACCAGGAAAATGTGACGTATCTTTCAACGTATCTCTTCCACCTAAAAATTAACTATTTTAACCAATACTTAAGATTATTAACAAAATAATGTATTTTTAAAAAAAGTGCTCTACAAAACATGCACAGAGACCAAAAAAATTAAGCAAACTTCACTAAAAACAAACGATTTTCATACAAAACCTGTATTGGATGTACCCCTATGAGCAAGCTGTTATGAACCATTTTAAATTAAAAACCGGTTATTTTATCACGCAAAAAAATGAAATAAAATTTAAAAAAAACTTACCCATTCGGTAGTTTGATTCTTGAAGTGTTGGTAGTAAATGATGCTTCCAGAGTCTGGCCCTTAATGGCTGAGCTGGAAGCTGGGGAGTCGAAGAGGGTCCGGCGCCTTGAAATCCCTGAGGCGAGAAGTACGTACGACCCATACGAGCTTCGACTTCCATCACCAGTTCAGGGCTGATGACTAGTTTAGAGACAACATATACACATGCGGGGCAAAATTAAAAAGAAAAAAAAAAGCTAAACTACCCAAAAAAAAGGTTAGCCCTTTAAGGACATCAAAAAGTGTACGAATTTAAACAAAACAAGCTTGAAATCAGACTATGACGTACCTGGCGGTCTTTCGGTTACAGTAGGCAATCCGGATCTTCTCGTTCTAGGCTGAGATTGTTGAAAACGATGAGAATCATCCGGACCGGTGGCCACCGTATGTCGTTTGCTGCATCCTCTTCCTTCCATATATCTCGTCACAGCGTAAACATCTGGAGAAATCTCATCCGTCCCTGGCGATTGATCATGACTGTCAAAATTAGTCGCGTTTATAGGTTGCGATCGCTGCGCCAAAGCTGGACTTCCAGGCTGTAGCTAAAATCATCATAATGAAATTATTCTAAAAAAACATCCACATACAAGCTGAAGTTCCTCTTGGCTCCCCGGTTCGCTCACAGTACGTTGAGAATAACAATGAAGATGAGTCCCGCCGTCAGAAGCCCTTCTCCCGAAACCTCCAACTATTTTAATTATAAAATCATATTTCAAAAATTCAATTACCCATAACAGGCGGTGGTTTGAGAAGATGTTGATCTTTTATTGTAAAATTATGCATAGGTTGGTACTGCACAAGTGGAATATTTTGCGGTAAATTTGTATCTGGGAAGATATTTAGCATTTGTCCTTGTTTCATATAATGGGCTTCAAGAACCTAAAATAATTTTTATTAGTCAATTCAGTGCTGCATTTTTTAAATATTAAACAGAGTAAGGAAGAAGAAAAGAGTAGGCCCCAGTGGGATTTGAACCTAGGACCTTTGGGTTTCTGGTGCAAAGCTTATTCTCTTTTCACCTTATTTTTACTATAGGTGTACAAAATAAAACTCAGCCACAGGGTAAATTTGAATTTTGTAGATTTTAGCCGAGTTTCAGTACACCTAGTAGTTCATTTTTCAAAATTTTAAACATTTTAGGCGTTAAAGTCCATCAAAAGTTGACCTTCTCCGTGTAAGAAGGTTATTGAAGTATAACCATTAAGAAGGTTAATTTTAAAGGCTTGTAAATCGTAAACCGTTACAGATATTGAAAAATGCACTAAATAAAATCTGTTGGAAATTTAATTCTCTTTAATTTTTATTCTATTCACTTTTTCTTTAGGACGCACTGTTATCAAGATAAATTTATTTAAAAAAAAAAATTATTTTCCGAAAACGGTGCATCCTAGAAAAAAATAATTAAGTACAAATTTATAGAGAATTAAATTTCCTACAATTTTTATTTATTAGGTGTACAAAATGAAACTCAGCCACAGGGTAAATTTGAATTTTGTAGATGTTAGCCGAGTTTCATTTTGTACACCTAATATTTTAAACACTTCTCTATTCTTTTCTTCTTCCTAAATTAATTGGTTTTATATTAAAAAATGAAATAATATGTTTTTTTAGTGGAAGAAAGCTGACTTGTTCGTGTGTGGAATCTCCAGGGCCGACAGTGTGCCTTCTGGTCGTCACGTGGTACTTATCATTATTCTGATCCTCGCCATGAGGTCTTTCATCGACATCAATTTCGGTACCTTCGAACTAAAATAGACAAATATAATTTTTTTTTTATGCGCAAATTATGGGCAGATTTAGGTCTTGATATCTGGGGTGCGAGCTTACTCAAGATTTGATTTGTACTTCAAAGTTTATACATCTTAAGATAAATGATGGTTCTAGATTAGGGTTTCCCAAAGCTTTTTCTGCGGAACCCAGGGGGATGGCGGAAAAGCTTGATAAAAAAAATTGCTGCAAACAGAACGAAACCCAGAATAAAAAGCATTTTAACGTTTTAAGGGTTTCAGTCTTCAAAAAATGAGATATTTTTCACATTTTCGTAATTTTCAAGATTCTGGGTTTTTCCATAAGAAAAAGAGATACTAGATTCCTAGTTTCGAATCTAGTTTTTACTAGAGTTTTCTCTGTTTTAGGCAGAGAAAAACATTTTTATAGGATTGCAAGGAGTTTTCATAGGTTTTTTCTAGATTTTCTCTGTTTTAGGGAGTTCTACTTTTTTAGAGCTTTCCTAGTTTTTCTGTTTTAGGCAGAGAAACCCCTTTTTTATAGGATGCCCTTGAGTTTTCCAAGATTTTCCCTAGTTTTCCTATTTGTTTAGGGAGTTTTCCTTTTTAGAGTTTAAGAGATTTCCTAGGTTTTTCTTTGTTTTAGGGGTTTTCCTTTTTAAGAGTTTTCCTAGCTTTCTGTTTTAGGCATAGAAACCCCATTTTTATAGGATTGCCTGGAGTTTTCCTAGGTTTTCCCGTTTTCTCTGTTTTAAGGAGTTTTCCTTTTTTTTAAAAGGTTTTCCTTTTTTTAGCGTTTCCCTGGTTTTTCTCAGTTTTAGGCAGAGAAACCCCTTTTTTATAGGATTGCCAGGAGTTTTCCTAGGTTTTCTTGTTTTAGGGAGTTTTCCTTTTTAAGAGTTTTCCTAGTTTTTCTGTGTTAGGCATAGAAACCCCATTTTTATAGGATTGCCTGGAGTTTTCCTATGTTTTTCCCTGTTTTAAGGAGTTTTCCTTTTTGTTTTATGGAGTTTTCCTTTTTTTAGAGTTTCCCTGGTTTTTCTCAGTTTTAGGCAGAGAAACCCCTTTTTTATAGGATTGCCAGGAGTTTTCCTAGGTTTTTCTTTGATTTAGGGAGCTTTCCTTTTAAGAGTTTTCCTAGCTTTTCTGTTTTAGGCATAGAAACCCCATTATTATAGGATTGCCTGGAGTTTTCCCTAGGTTTTCCCAGTTTTTCTCTGTTTTAAGGAGTTTTCCTTTTTGTTTTAAGGAGTTTAACTTTTTTTAGAGTTTCCCTGGTTTTTCTCGTTTTTGGCAGAGAAACTCCTTTTTTATAGGATTGCCACGAGTTTTGACCATTGATCCCATAAAACTTAGCCACACATCCCAAAATATGGCTCGCGCCCCCATATATCCACCAATGCCAAGGTTTACTTTTTCAAGTTGTTCTTGAAGATAGACAGCAGGCATGGTAACCATCAAAGGTGAAATCGCTGTTTCTGTTTCTGGAGTTAGTCTTTCAACGACTCCTAATAAAAAAAAAGTTAACCTTTAAAAAAAATCATTAAAAAAAACCTGTAGTTATACTGGCTCTTCTGGATGACTGCTGAGTATTAAAAGTAGGCGAATTTGTTATTCTACCTTCCAACTTATCAACGAGAAGATTATAAATTGCACTTATATGGTCGAAACTGTTATTTGTTACAGACTAAAAATAAAATAATTAGTTATTTAAAATATTGATTTTTTATTTCTAACCTCAATGATTTGATCTTTGTTAATACTTGGAAGTTGAAGCATATGTTCGACGACAGAATTGTTTATTTTTATGGGTTCAATTTCTTGAGTTTATCTTCGGCGGATTCGTAAATTGGGTCGGGTGAAACTTGTTCCATCCATCGATGAGCTCGGATTTGTTTAATCGACAACCTCCGCTCAGGATCAATCAAAAGCATCTGCCTTATAAGTTGTTCACATTCTAAAATGAGAATAATTTTAACGGTCGATTAGAACAAGGGTTCCCAAAGGGCAGATCCCAACGGTTTTTAGAAAAAGAAACCTTGCGTTTTTAGCGAATCTCAGTAAATTTGGGTTTTAGAAGGAACAATATAGGAGGGGGAAGTATAACGGAGGGGAAGTATAAGGGAGGGGGAAGTATAAGAGAGGGGAAGTATAACGGAAGAGAAAGTGTAACGGAGGGAGAAGTATAGGGAGGGGAAGTATAATGGTGGGGGAAGTATTAGGTGTACAAAATGAAACTCGGCTAAAATCTTCAAAATTCAAATTTACCTGTGGCTGAGTTCATTTTGTACACCTAATAAATAAAAATTGTAGGAAATTTAATTTTCTATAAATTTGTACTAAATTATTTTTTCTAGGATGCACCATTTTCGGAAAATACTTTTTTTTAAATAAATTTATCTTGAAAACAGTGTGTCCTAGAGAAAAAATGAATAGAATAAAATTAAAGAGAATTGAATTTCCAACTGATTTTTTTTAGTGCATTTTTTCAATATCTGTAACGGTTACGATTACAAGCCTTTAAAAATTAACCTTCTTAATGGTTATACTTCAATACCTTCTTACACGGAGAAGGTCAACTTTTGATGGACTTTAACACCTAAAATGTTCAAAATTTTGAAAAAATGAACTACTAGGTGTATAAATGAAACTCGGCTAAAATCTACAAAATTCAAATATACCCAGTGGCTGAGTTTCATTTTGTACACCTAATAAATAAAAATTGTAGAATTTAATTCTCTATAAATTTGTACTTAATTATTTTTTTCTAGGATGCACCATTTTCGGAAAATAATTTTTTTTTTTAAATAAATTTATCTTGAAAAACAGTGCGTCCTAGAGAAAAATGAATAGAATAAAAATTAAAGAGAATTGAATTTCCAACTGATTTTATTTAGTCCATTTTTTCGATATCTGTAACGGTTTACGATTTACAAGCCTTTAAAAATTAACCTTCTTCATGGTTATACTTCAATAACCTTCTTACACGGAGAAGGTCAACTTTTGATGGACTTTAACGCCTAAAATGTTTAAAATTTTGAAAAAATGAACTACTATATAAATTCTTCTGAACAAGTGGAATGTTTAGAAAAAAACTGGAATAAGTTACCGGCACTCATGAAAAAAGGTATTCGAAAAATTCCAGAGATCACTTTGTTTTTAAGACTACAAAGGGTGTCTCCGTCGAAAGGAAGGGAACCGCATACAAGAACGTACAGGACAACGCCAAGACTCTGAAATATTTTGGTTAAAATTTAGTTTTATTGGAGATTGAAAACAATTTTAATGTAAACCCCCCATGTTTTTTGACGAAAAATTGATTGTAATCTATGAATTTCAATTTTGGTGAACAGTGTGTCCCCGAGCGACCCTAACTTAATTATTTTAAATGAGAACCCCTACTTTTTATGTCAGATTCATAATCTACGCAAAATTCAAGTTGATTTGACTCGCCATACGACCTCTTCGGACAACTTTTAAAAATGCCAAAAGCGTTATTTTGCTCTAAAATCCGTTGAAATTAACCTGAGATAAATCTTTAGAAAAAAAAATTAGTTAAATTTTAAAAAATTTAGTGTCTCTGGTCAATTTTACACATTTTAGAGCAAATAACGCTAAATTTGGCATTTTTTAAAGTTGCCCGAAGAGGTCATAAAAGTCAAATCGACTTGAAATTATGCGTGGATTATGAATCTGAAATATAAAATAGAAGTTCTCATTTAAAATAACGAAGTTAGCGTCGCTCTGGGACACCAAAATCAAAATTCTTTGATATCAATCAATCGTCATCAAAAAACAATGGGGCTTTACATTTTAACTTTTATCAGATCTCTAGTTTAAAAAAGAAAATGGGTGCTCTATTACATCTGAACCACCTTGTATAAAAAATAATAATAATAATAATATAATAATAAAAAGGAATAAAACTCACCCATATATCAGCTTTAGGGCCATCATATTGTACACCAAGAAAAAGCTCTGGTGCGGCATAAGGAGGGCTTCCACACCAAGTTTTTAATTTATCACCAGGTTCGAATCTATTACTAAAGCCAAAATCTGCGAAAAAGAAATTATTTTCTGCACAATATTCCTCCGCTGAATACTACCTGCTAGTTTAATTTTCATGTTGGCATCTAATAAAAGATTTTCAGCTTTCAGGTCTCGATGGACAACATTTCTAGAATGGCAGTAACTAACAGCGGCTACAATTTGATGGAAGATTTTACAGGCCTCAATCTCTCGCAGTCTTCCATTTTAACTAAGAAATCTGTAAAAGTATCAAATTTCATAAACAAGAAAACTAATATTATTTCAGGATGAATAAGATTCGATTACCGATTTAATAAAAAATTGAAAATATTTACCGAAAATTTCGCCCCCGCAAGCATATTCAGTCACAAGGTAAATGGTTTTTGGAGTTTCCATAACCTGAGAAAAAATAATATTTTTTTGTGGGAAAAGGCTGTTTTATAGTACCTGATACAGTCTTATAATATGAGGGTGCCTGAGCTTCGTTAAAATCTGTATTTCTCTGAAGATTTTTTCAAATTTTCCTCGTCCAGTTTCGTCTTGTCGATTATTTTTATTGCTACCTAATAAACGAAATGAATTAATTAAAGGTCGTTAAATTCGAGTTGGGGAAGGAGGGTGACTAAGGAAAATCGTACCCCCTATTATATAAATGCTTATGCAACCATTAGTAAAATTTCCAATCAGTCTGTAACCTACTTACATAAAAAAGAGAAAAAACCCTTTAAAAAGAAAAATCATTCGAAAAAAAGCAATAAAGATTTATTATATAATTTACATTTGAAATTAAAACCGGGTAGTTCTCAGATTTTAACCACTAAATCATAGTATTAGCGAATAAAAGCAAGTCAAAGAAAAAAAAAACCGACGTGGAGGGTATCACAATAACTTCTTTAAAGAAGTGTAGTCTTTGCCCAGCCAGGCCAAAAGTTCCAAAGAAAACTCCCTTAAAGAGAAGGACAATATAGGAGGGGAAGTATAAGAGAGGGGAAGTATAACGGAAGAGAAAGTGTAACGGAGGGAGAAGTATAGGGAGGGGAAGTATAATGGTGGGGGAAGTATTAGGTGTACAAAATGAAACTTCTAAAATCTTCAAAATTCAAATTTACCCTGTGGCTGAGTTTCATTTTGTACACCTAATAAATAAAAAAGTAGGAAATTTAATTTTCTATAAATTTGTACTTAATTATTTTTTTCTAGGATGCACCATTTTCGGAAAATAATTTTTTTAAAAATAAATTTATCTTGAAAACAGTGCGCCCTAGAGAAAAAATGAATAGAATAAAAATTAAAGAGAATTAAATTTCCAACAGATTTTATTTAGTGCACTTTTTCAATATCTGTAACGGTTTACGATTTACAAGCCTTTAAAAATTAACCTTCTTAATGGTTATACTTCAATAACCTTCTTACACGGAGATGGACTTTAACACCTAAATGTTTAAAATTTTGAAAAAATGAACTACTAGGTGTACAAAATGAAACTCGGCTAAAATCTACAAAATTCAAATTTACCCTGAGGCTGAGTTTCATTTTGTACACCTAAAATAACGGAAGAGAAAGTATAACGGATGGAGAAGTATAAGGGAGGGGAAGTATAATGGTGGGGGAAGTTTTTTTAATTTTCTAAGTTTTCTTTTTTTTTGCGCTTTTTTTCGAAAATTTTTTAAGTATCAAGGTAGAAATAGTGGGATTTTTGCCCAAGAGAGGTCCCTCTCGTAAGGCGTGGAAGTATGAAATTTCTCCCTACTAAAATTATAAATAATGTAAAAAAAACGATAATTTTTTACACCAAAATTCTTAAAAAATATAAGGAGTAATTGGTAAAAATTTTGCGCTTTTTCTCGAAAAATTGTGTAAGTATCAAGGTAAAAATAGTGGGATTTTCGCCTGAGAGAGGTCCCTCTCGTAAGTCGTGGAAGTATGAAATTTCTTCCTACTAAAATTATAAATAATGTAAAAAAAACGATAATTTTTTTACACCAAAAATTCTTAAAAAATATAAGGAGTAATTGGTAAAAAATTTTGCGCTTTTTCTCGAAAATTGTGTAAGTATCAAGGTAAAAATAGTGGGATTTTCGCCTGAGAGAGGTCCCTCTCGTAAGGCGTGGAAGTATGAAATTTCTCCCTACTAAAATTATAAATAATGTAAAAAAACGATAATTTTTTTACACCAAAAATTCTTAAAAAATATAAGGAGTAATTGGTAAAAATTTTGCGCTTTTTCTCGAAAAATTGTGTAAGTATCAAGGTAAAATAGTGGGATTTTCGCCTGAGAGAGGTCCCTCTCGTAAGTCGTGGAAGTATGAAATTTCTTCCTACTAAAATTATAAATAATGTAAAAAAAACGATAATTTTTTTACACCAAAATTCTTAAAAAATATAAGGAGTAATTGGTAAAAATTTTGCGCTTTTTCTCGAAAAATTGTGTAAGTATCAAGGTAAAAATAGTGGGATTTTCGCCTGAGAGAGGTCCCTCTCGTAAGGCGTGGAAGTATGAAATTTCTCCCTACTAAAATTATAAATAATGTAAAAAAACGATAATTTTTTTACACCAAAAATTCTTAAAAAATAAAAGGAGTAATTGGTAAAAATTTTGCGCTTTTCTCGAAAAATTGTGTAAGTATCAAGGTAAAAATAGTGGGATTTTCGCCTGAGAGAGGTCCCTCTCGTAAGTCGTGGAAGTATGAAATTTCTTCCTACTAAAATTATAAATAATGTAAAAAAAAAAATTTATTACACCAAAAATTCTTAAAAAATATAAGGAGTAATTGGTAAAAATTTGGTGAAAATCGGACTAACGGTTCGGCCACAGCGAATTTTTTAAATTTCAAACAGACCTCCGCCATTTTTTCGAAATTCAAAAATTGCCCTCCGACAAAGGAAAATTTGGTGAAAATCGGTAGAAAACAGAGGCCGTGAAGTGTTCCTGAAAAACTGCTACGGCCGGCCAGAACCACAGACAAAGTTGAGATCGGTCGATTTGACCCAACGGGGTCTGGAAGACCCCCAAAAACCCGACGTGGAGGGTATCACAATGCTTCTATAAGGAAGTTAAAAATTTATCGGTAGTTACTGTGCTTGCACATAGGAGATTTTTTTTCTGCATCCCAAATAGATAAAATAATAAAATGAGCCTAGTATGGACTCAGTCAAAGTTTGCAGCGCACCAGTTTATTGGTCAATCCCAAGTCGAGAAACCCCCTCCCCTCCCCTACTGAAGAGTCATTCTCGCAGCAGTTTTTGATGGCCGGAGACAGGCGAGATTTGACAAAGACATTTTGACCAATGGTTGTCAAAAACCCATTTATAAAATCGAGGGCGTTGCAGCTTCATTTTAAATTTCATTTGGATAAAAATGAGTGAAATATAAATGTGATAGAAGTGAAGAAGAATCCGTTGGCCGCGGCTGAGGGCGTATCGAGCGAAGAGCGGTGACGCACAAGAGGGACTCGCTGACGTCAACTTTCACGTCAGAACAACCCTCTTTCCACCCACCCCCTCACTTAACATGAAACAAAAGCATGCAGTGCTCGCACGCATTTTTTTCTTTATTAACAAAAAAAAAAATTAATTACAAGGACAACGAAAACGGATTATATAAGAGACTATCATCCATAGGATGAGTAATGGTCACAATAAAGATTATTCTTATCATCTTTAAGTCTAGCCGCGTCTAGATTTCCTGTACGCCAGCAACAAAAGCACACCAACAACGCGTGAACCTCTCAATTAACTCTAAGATTTTGGCCCTTACATCAATTTGCCCGACAAAATTCCAAGAGATGCCTCGAAACGATGGCATATATTCAGATCAAAAACTTCAACGGTTTTCGAGAAAAATATGTTTTTCTGTTTTAAAAAATTGTGTTAGGAGTACAAAATGAAACTCGGCCACAACCATATTTGAATTTTGTAGATTTTAGCCGAGTTTCATTTTATACACCTAGTAGTTCATTTTTTCAAAATTTTGAACATTTAGGCGAGTCCATAAAAGTTGACCTTCTCCGTGTAAAGGTTATTGAAATATAACCATTAAGAAGGTTAATTTTAAAGGCTTGTAAATCGTAAACCGTTACAGATATTGAAAAATGCACTAAATAAAATCAGTTGGAAATTCAATTCTCTTTAATTTTTATTCTATTCATTTTTTCTCTAGGACGCAGTTTTCAAGATAAATTTATTTTAAAAAAATTATTTTCCGAAAATGGTGCATCCTAGAAAAAATAATTAAGTGCAAATTTATAGAGAATTAAATTTCCTACAAGTTTTATTTATTAGGTGTACAAAATGAAACTCAGCCACAGGGTAAATTTGAATTTTGTAGATTTTAGCCGAGTTTCATTGTGTACACCTAATAATATCTAAAGAAGTAATTGTCCTACAGAGCATAGCTTTCTTGTGATTTATAGAGAAACTAAAGATGCATCATGGAGTATTTTCAATTTTCTTAAAGAAGTTATTGTGATACCCTCCGGGTTTTTGGGGACTTCCAGACCCCGGAGGGTCAAATCGAATCTTTAGCGATCTCAACTTTGTCTATGTTCTTTTTACAATTTTTTCCGACCTCATAAATACAAGAATTTTAAGTATGAAAACTAAAAGAGCTCGCAAAAAGAACAAGTTTGAAGAGCTTCCAACGAAAACTTCCTTAAAGAAAAGGAAAAATATAGGAGGGGGAAGTACCTATAACGGAGGAGAAGTTTAAGCAGGGGGGAAGTACCTATAACGGAGGAGAAGTTTAAGCAGGGGGGAAGTATAAAGGAGGGGAAATTTAAGGCGGGGGAAGTATAAAGGAGGGGAAATTTAAGGCGGGGAAGTAAAAAGCAGGGAAGAACAAATTCTTGCATTTAGACAAATTTTTCATTTTTTTAGTTATTTTTTCAATTTTCTTTTTGGTTTTTTGAAATTTTTCAATTTCGAAAATTATTTTCTTAATTTTTTTTTTTCTTAGTATCAATAAGGTAGAAATAATGGGCTTTCTGCGCAAGGAATGCCTCTCTCGCAAAGGGTGGAAGTATCAATTTTCTCCCTACTAAAAAAATAATTTTTTTTACACCAAAAGTTCGTAAAAAATACATATAAGAAGTATTTGGTGAAAATCGGATTACGCATTTCACCCAAATCAGTTGAACATAAAAATCTGTAGTTCACCATAATGCGTTTCGGCGTAATGCAATTGAATAAAGCTCTCAAAAATTCAAAAAATATAATACATTTCATACAGCGTTTTGCCATAAACGAATTTTTCAATAAATTCAAGTCGACATAAAAAAAGTTTAAGTCACCATAACGCTTCTCACCATAAAAGCCTCTCTTTAAACTTGTTGTTTCACCATAAAAATGTTTCTGTCATAATATATCTCATCATAAACTAGCGACAGCGAAAGAGGAAGCCTACCAATGCGAAACGACAAAAATCTTAAAACATCACAGTCCACCATAATGCAATTCAACATAAAGCAACTCACCATAAACAAGGAAAGCAAGCAGGCAGCCAATAGGATCAGCTCGTTATAAGACACAAGGGGGTTAAATTTTTTTCCTCTTGTTTGTTAATTATGTCGACAAGTTTACACTCGGCCAAATGCCCTCCTTATCCCCTATTTTAACTAATGAAAAAAAAAAATTTATGGTCCCTCATTAGTCAGAACAAGCTATTCAAGGAAAACAATAAGAAAGCAGGATATGAGAGAAGTGATCTTTCATTTAGCTCCATCCAATAAGAGCACAAATTAGGTATAAACGTATTCATAATTCAAGTATTGGAAATTACATAAATCAGGTTATTCAACAACAATAGTTCATTCAAAGCTGAGGAAACTCGAAAGTTCTGATTCCTCCTTCGATTTTCAGGCTCAACAATAATCCAATTGAACGCGAAGGATGATGGCTGTCGCGAGATCTATTGAGGCCCAATTGAGCTGAGGCGAATTCATTTAAAAAGTCATTTAAAAAATAAAAGCGTCATTTATCTCAAGGAAGGCAAATGAAACGAGGAAAACTATTTCTATCCAAAATAGGAAGAAAAATTTTATCTCAGAGTCTAATAATTTTTTTTTTAAATAAATTTATCTTGAAAACAGTGCGTCCTAGAGAAAAAATGAAGAGAATAAAAATTAAAGAGAATTGAATTTCCAACTGATTTTATTTAGTGCATTTTTTCAATATCTGTAACGGTTTACGATTTACAAGCCTTTAAAAATTAACCTTCTTAATGGTTATACTTCAATAACCTTCTTACACGGAGAAGGTCAACTTTTGATGGACTTTAACGCCTAAAATGTTTAAAATTTTGAAAAAATCAACTACTAAGTGTACAAAATGAAACTCGGCTAAAATCTACAAAGTTCAAATTTACCCTGTGGCAGTTTCATTTTGTACACCTAATATTTCCATCGTTTTAAATGAGTTTTTAAAAAAATTGAATGAATTTACAATAGTTTTCGTTATCGATCTATTTTACTAAAATGTAGAAATCAAATATGAACAAAGTATAACTTTTTTTACGGTGCTTTTGTATGTTATCTAGACTTGTTCTTCCAAGATACAAATAGCGATAATGCGAAAACAAACATTTTGAAGGACGAATCTTTAAAGACGCTTCACTCGTCAAAATTCGTAATCCCGAGTTTATTGGACAAATGATTAATTCAGTATATAGTGATTTCAATAGTTAATTAATTCCGGGAGGTACTATGGACGTCAAGGAAAAACAAAAAGGAATAAAATCACAGAAAAAGAGTTTCACCATAAAAGTGCAAGTTTGAAAAGCTTTCAAATAAAGCTTCCTTAAAGAGAAGGAACAATATAGGAGGGGGAAGTTTAAAAGGGAGGAACTTAGGAGGGGGAAGTACATAAGGAGAAGTTAAACAAAATTTTTTTTTCTAAGTATCAAGTTAGAAAGGATGCCTCTCTCGCTAAGCGTGTAAGTATCAAGATTCTCCCACTATTAGGTGGTGTACAAAATGAACTCAGCCACAGGGTAAAATGGAATTTTGTAGATTTTAGCCGAGTTTCATTTTTTACACCTAGTAGTTCATTTTTTCAAAATTTTGAACATTTTAGGCGTTAAAGTCCATCAAAAGTTGACCTTCTCCGTGTAAGGTTATTGAAGTATAACCATTAAGAAGGTGAATTTTTAAAGGCTTGTAAATCGTAAACCGTTACAGATATTGAAAAAAATGCACTAAATAAAATCAGTTGGAAATTCAATTCTCTTTAATTTTTATTCTATTCATTTTTTCTCTAGGACGCACTGTTTTCAAGATAAATTTATTTTTAAAAAAAATTATTTTCCGAAAATGGTGCATCCTACAAAAAATAATCAAGTACAAATTTATAGAAAATTAAATTTCTTGCAATTTTTATTTATTAGGTGTACAAAATGAAACTATGCCACAAGGTAAATTTGAATTTTTTAGATTTAGCCGAGTTTCATTTTTTACACCTAGTTCATTTTTTCAAAATTTTGAACATTTTAGGCGTTAGAGTCCATCAAAAGTTGACCTTCTCCGTGTAAGGTTATTGAAGTATAACCATTAAGAAGGTGAATTTTTAAAGGCTTGTAAATCGTAAACCGTTACAGATATTGAAAAAAATGCACTAAATAAAATCAGTTGGAAATTCAATTCTCTTTAATTTTTATTCTATTCATTTTTTCTCTAGGACGCACTGTTTTCAAGATAAATTTATTTTTAAAAAAAATTATTTTCCGAAAATGGTGCATCCTAGAAAAAAATAATTAAGTACAAATTTATAGAAAATTAAATTCCTACAATTTTATTATTAGGTGTACAAAATGAAACTCAGCCACAGGGTAAATTTGAATTTTGTAGATTTTAGCCGAGTTTCATTTTGTACACCTAATAAAAAAACAAAAAAAAAGTTTTTTTATTACGCCAAAAATTCGCAATAAATAGAAGGATCATTTGGTGAAAATCGGACCAACGGCCGCAGCGCAATTTTTAAAATTTCAAACGTGCATATCTCCGCCATTTTTTCGTAATTCAAAAATCGCAGAAGATAATTTTTGATCAACTATTCAGGAAGATGGTGTGAAAATTTGGTGAAAATCGGTTGAAAACTGTGGCTGTAAAGTGTTCTGGAAAAAATTGCTACGGCCGGCCGGCACCACTGACAAAGTTGAGATCGGTAAAGATCAATATTCGATTTGACCCTCCGAGGAAGACCCTCCCCCAAAACCTTACGTGGAGGATAACACAACGGATTCCCGCCATTTTGCGAAATTTGAAAATAGCTCTCGACGTTTTCGAAAATTGGATGAAAGTGGCCGTGAAGTTTTCCGGAAAAATTCAAGAGGCGGTCACTACCGCAGACAAACACGCAAGATATATTAGCTTGAGACCCGTATAGACTGTGCTGGCTGTCACAATAACTTTGAGGAAGTTAATTGTTTATTCAACAAGAGTTCAACTGATCACTCCAAACGAATCATACATTGTAGACATCAACGTACATAAAATGATAAAAACAAGAAAGTAAGTAAATAAGAAATAGAGATAGGTGCGACAATAATAATAACACTCCCCACGTGTCTATCTTATTTTTTTTCTCTCTCTCTTTCCTTTTTATCACGAAGAGGTCAACTTTTTTTTTCGACATCATGGGTTTGTGCGATGACTCAAATATTCAAGTGTATCGAGTACGCGTGTACGTAAACGGGGGAAAAAAAACTTCGGAGACCCGAGAGACAAGTGGAATAATCGCTATACTTCATTAATATTAGCTATGTTCCAACCGCAGTGTGAAACTGCTGGAGCATGCGCAGACCTTCAATCGTCTGTCCATCAAATCTGACGTGCAAATACTTCTGAGCATACTCCAGTAGTTTCAAACTGCGGTTGGAACAAAGCTATTAATTGTCGTCGTATTCACAGGTTTTTATACGTACGGTTTATCTTAATTGAAAAGTTTACTTAGGCAGTTTGGGAAGCAATAAGGTAGTAAAAGCTTATTAGCATAGAAGGTAAAGTTTGTTGTTTGTTGAAAATGGCTTGGAACTCCTGGAGCATGCGCAAAAGCATATTATGCATGTCAAATTTGACGTCAGATGACTTCAGATATGACGGACAACGTCAACTTAGACGTCCAAATCCTTCTGCGCATGCTCCAGGAGTTTCAAACCAGCTTCAAACTGCGGTTGGAACAAAGCTTATAGTAGTAACGAGCTTAAACAGCACAGAATAGAATTCTTTGAAAGCAATGATTAGCCTAATTTAATGGAGATCTACACGTTCAATCAAATCTCAGAGCTCTACAAACACATCAAGAATGAAGGTTCGATAAAATCGGCAGAAGCGATCTCTAAAGGATTATGAATCATTTCAAGGAGATCTACAAGCTTTGTTAATCTATGGACTAAACCATAGTAGCAGCGGTGCGCTTTCACTGATAAATCAGCCAGAGACAATGAAATATAAAAGGTGGTATTAAGTGAATCAATATCACTAGACAGTCGGTAAACTAAAGAAAAACGACGATAAAGACTAATCTTAATCTTCCTTATTACAATATATTATCTGCTAAGACATTAGAAGGCCAAGAGCTTATTTACATGTTTTGGCTTCGAACATTTTTGGTCGCAACTTATTTGCTGCTTGTTTGTTGTGTGCTTTCTCCGCTATCGTTTTCATACCTCAAGCAACACCAAACTTGTAGTTTAACATCCTAATCGACTCGAATGTACAAACGATTTTGACGTCCGAATCCTTCTGCGCATGCTCCAGGAGTTTCAAACTGCGGCTGGAACAAAGCTAATATTCGATTTGACCCTCCGGAAGACCCTTCCCCAAAAACCTGACGTGGAGGGTATCAAATAACTAAAAACCGGGGGGTCTTCCGGAGGGTCAAATCGAATATTAGCTTTGTTCCAACTGCAGTTTGGAACTCCTGGAGCATGCGCAGAAGGATTCGGACGTAAAGTCGTCAGTTGACTTCAGATTTGACGGACGCGACTTAACGACGTCCGAATACTTCTGCGCATGCTCCAGGAGTTTTAAACCAGTTTCAAACTGCGGTTGGAACAAAGCTAATATTCGATTTGAAACCGGCTCCGTGGCTGGTGGGTTCAGTCTTTGACTCTCACCACGGAAGACCGGGGTTCGATCCCAGGTTGGGTATAGGGATTTTTGGTTGGAAGTAAAATTCCAATTAAAATATCCCTCTACAAATCTGTGGATAATTTAGTTAGGCCACTACTCTGGTAGTTGGCCCAAAGGGCGCCATGGCATTATGGCGAAAGCCCCCGCCTGGGTCTGATCCCCTCCCCCTTTGTAAAAAGCCCTGGCTTAATACAATTAACAAAAAAGAGTAGATTGACCAATAGTAAGAGTAAGCCTCTTGCTCATTGGTCATATCTACTTCTTTTAAAAAAAAAAAAAAAAAAAAAAAAAAAAAAAAAAAAAAAAAAAAAAAAAATATTCGATTTGACCCTCCGGAAGACCCTTCCCCAAAAACCTGACGTGGAGGGTATCACAATAACTAAAACCGGGGGTCTTCCGGAGGTCAAATCGAATATTAGCATTGTTTCAACCGCAGTTTGAAACTCCTGGAGCATGCGCAGAAGTATTCGGACGTCGTTTAAGTCGCGTCCGTCAAATCTGAATCAACTGACGACTTTTACGTCCAAATCCTTCTGCGCATGCTCCAGGAGTTTCAAACTGCGGTTGGAACGAAGCTAATGATCTTCACCGATCTCAACTTTGTCGGTGGTGCCGGCCGGCCGTAGCATTTTTTCCGGAACACTTTACAGCCACAGTTTTCACCCGATTTTCACCAAATTTTCACACGACCTTCCTGAATAGTTGAACAAGAAATTACCGTCTGCGATTTTTGAACTTCGAAAAAAATGGCGAAGATATGCACGTTTGAAATTTTAAAAACTACGCTGCGGCCGAACTGTTGGTCCGATTGTCACCAAATACTCCTTACATTTTTTTACAAATTTGATGTAATAAGAACATTTTTTTTAGTAGGGAGAAATTTTATAATTCCACCCTTTGTGAGAGAGGCATCCTTGGGCAGGAAGCCCTTTATTTCTACCATCATACTTAAAAAAATTTTAGAAAAAAACTGAATTATTTTTTTTAAAAAACCTCCGCATTTAAAAAAAATCGACAAAACCTTAGAAAATTTTCAAAAAGTAGTTAAATAATGACCCTGCGGTAGCAGGGACTAAAAGGTAGATTTCTTTTCATGATTAAAATTAAAATGTATAAACACAAAATAATAATTATGTTATAAAAATGATGATATAAGAAAAATTGCGCCACTGAGCCCCTAGAAAAACATCTGATAATTTTATTAATAAAATATTTAATAATTTCCGGTATAAATTCAAATTTTTTTAAAAGTTTAGCTAGTTCAATATTTTGCGCCTGGCTCGTCCAAACCTGCTTTAATTAATTTTTTACACGCCCTCGCAGAGGTCTTAAAGTTTTTTTTTGCAAAAGGACTAGGATTCAATAGAAAATGCCAATTTTGTCTTTTAAGCCCTAAGTAAAGTAGGTGAATCGCTGGTCCGATTTCAGCCATTAACGAACTCGTCCGAGCTATTGAGATAAAAGCTCTAAATACCGGATATCGTCACCCTCACATAAAAATTGCTCCAGTTATCGTGCTAATATATACATATGTATATATATAAACTTGGTACATTACAATAGGTAGATTTTTGAAGAAAAGAAATCTACCTAAAACTTGGACAATTTTTCGAAAAATTTTTTTAAAAAATTTCTTAACTTTCCTCCCTTGTACTTCCCCTCCGTTATACTTTCCCCTCCTATATTGTCCCTTCTCTTTAAGGAATTTTTCATTGGAAGCCCTTCAAACTAGGTACTTTTCTTGAAGGGCGAAAAAGGGCATCATTCTGCTTCGTGGAAGCAGGTAGGTTCGTTTCTATAGGTTATCATTCATCGGGAATTACGTTTTAAACGACCAGGAAAGAAGAAAAATTAAAACGATGTCCTTGGATGCAGGTGTTAATTGATTTCGAAAAGTAACATCATTTCCATGAATCGTGATCTTTCAAGCGACAACCCTAATCGATGAAGGGTTTTGCCGCCAAATGGAATTAATGCGGAAGAAACGCTTCGGAAATGTCATCCGGAAACGTAGCAGAAATCGATGCGAAGCACATGAACAGTACTTTTCCATGTAGAAAATAAGGCCATCAAATACATCAGCGGAATACCAACATTTCGCACTAGAAGTAATGGTTTCCTTAACGTGTTGTGAAGTTGTTCAAGAAATTTTTGTGATAAAGGCGATAAGCAGGTGAAAAAATTTAAATCGTTCAAATTTTCGTGAAGAGCTAGACGATTAGAATAAGTGGAGAGTGTGTTATCAGTGGGGTAGGAAAGAAAAAATAATCTTAACGGAAATGAAGGTTTCTGATGTATGGACTAATTCATAAGAGTGTCCTTAATGTGCAAGGTTGTTTATGCATGGGATTTTGAAGGCGAAGAAAGTACCTTCCTTCTGTCACCCATTCGAAAGGTTATCATTGATGATAATAATTTTCGTCTAATCTTAAGGACGTGAAATGATGAAAAATTGAAGGGAGCTGATATAAAAAGTACCTTCGTATTTGTGACGATGTGAGTGGCGAGTTTGACGACTGCGAAGTTTCCTTTGCCTATCGTCTGGTCGAGTTCGTAATATCCGACTCGGACCAACCGCTCCACCGGGAACTTCTGCTTGCCTGAACTCACTCTGTCCATCACGATTTCACCGCACCCATTTAATCGAAAATTATAAAAATAAATAAATAAAAATGGGGGGAGGGAAGTCCCGACCCTATCTTTCTTCCATTTGTCGATTTTGATGGGGGGGGAGGTGAAGATAGCGGACGGGAATCAGCTGTTCACGGTGAGGCAACTGCTCAAAAACTGAAACGCCAAATGAGCACAACCAATTCAGAGATCGAAACCGCCAGAGTGTTCTCCCTGTCACTTCTTACGTCATCAACAGGCTGGTCTTTTCCCGCTCTTTTTTCTTTAAACTCCACACTTCCACAAAAACATCAAAATAAACATAGCTTAACACTATCCTACCATATTGACTCCTCAAAATACAAAAAAAAAACTTTTGTATGACGTCACATGACGTCAAACTAAAACCGCACCTGTGTCACTTTGGCGCCTTTTTAATTTTGAACCTTCCACATGGTTAACGTTTTAAAGCACTTAAAAAATGTCAAAGAAATGGGACCCGGTGACTGTTAAAAATCTATGGACTATACCTAGAGGTAAATGGCACTTATGTTTAATTTCATTTATATCTTCACTAATTTATGTACTTCTTCGATAGGCTATCAAAGTTGAGTTCTGTCGGGAAATCGGTTGTGTTTCACTAATAATCCTCTGTGAATTCACAGGTTTTCACATGAATTCATGTGAGTTCACAGGTTTTTACATGAATTCATGTGAATTCACAGGTTTTTTAACATGAATTCATTTGAATTCATAGGTTTTTCACATGAATCCCACTAAAAACTAGAATTTAGGCTTAAATTCATGATCAGTTGCTATAAAATATTTCTAATCTACTGTTTTAAACCATAAAAACAAGCTAAAATGTACAAATTTCTCTAAGAAGGCTCTAAATCAACTTAATAAATCGTATTGCATGTAAGATGTAGCTTTAAAATCCACTAGTTCGCAGAAAACGGGTTTTAAGTCAGGGGAAAACTGAAAATCCTATATAAATCGGGTTTGTCTGTCATAAAAACCAGAAAAAATTAATTAATATGTAAAATTGGGGTTTCGTCTGTCTCGTCAAGCCGAGGGAAATTTCTTAATTATAAAAAGCCGGGTAAAACTGAAAATACTGTAGAAATGGGGTTTCCTGTCATAAAAACAGGAGAACACCGTTCAACACAACGCGTGCAACAAAAAAGCGCTCAAAGTTAAAACATGTTGAGCATAATGCATTTCAACATAAAGCGTTTCGCCATAAACCACTTTTTCAATAAATGTAAGTCGACATAAAAAAAAGTGCAAGTCACCATAATGCTTCTCATCATAAAAGCCAGTTTAAACTCGTTTTTTCGCCATAAACTACACCATAAACTAGGGACAGCAAAATAGCAAGCAAAATCAACTGAAGTATTGTGAAGGTTACTTTGTAGGGGATTGGTTTAGCCGAGGGGCCTTAACTTAGAGAGGCTTTAATTTTTGTTTTTTAATTTACAGATTATGAACTTGCCAGACTTGTCAAAAAAGAGCTGATATTGGAACAAGAAATGAGATGTCCCGTTTGCAATTATTCCTTTCAAAAAGAACTCGACAAATCATGGGCGAGGATCGCCAGCAGACTGAAAGTGCCAAGTATGTAAATTTAAGTTAATTGTCTGAATAAAATATGTAAACTATGCACATTGCTAGGAGTAGACCCTAAGGGGTCGCAATAATCTAAGTAAAAGCAGTAAGTACATAAATTTAGATAAAATAAATAGAAGTAAGTGAAATAATGTAAATTAAAATAATGTGAAATACATAACAAAGTATGTAAATTAAAGATGTTCGATTTGTATTTGTTGCAGAAAAATTATGTGAGAACAGGTGGGACTTTTTGCTGGATCGCCATCAGAAGTTTCTTACCGATTCGACGACGATGGGAAGGAAAACTTTGTCGAAATACAGCTCCCGAGTTATGTTTACAGCGATGGGATTTCTCTTAGAAAAATGGAAAGACATTTATGTAAAATGTGCGTTGAAGAAAAGAAAAAGATCAAGGTCGGGAACGAAAACGGTCGGACTGCTCGAGCGAAACTCGCCGTCCCTGTCGAATTCTTCGGCTTCCCTTCGGAAAACATTTCGTGCTTTTCATACGACGGTAGTTCTTTCCTTTATGAGTTACATCAAAGGGAAAGAAAAAAATTAATTTTGTGCCTCCAGAAAGATAGCAAGTATAAAAGGCTTTTATCCCTCATTTAAGGGAAAAATTTGTTTTTAAAAACGAAATCCAAGTAATTTATTACTATTTTATCATTAATTGATTTTTTTTTTGTACATAATTATCAATGTGCTACACCATGTGCCTAGTAGTGTCAATTTTGTATTATAAGATCATAGATTTTGTAGATTGCATATTTAGTTACTATTAATTTATGTTTTCTTTGATTTAAATTATTTTTCCTATATGTAATCACCGTACATGTTCTTCAAGGAAGTTAATTTTTTTTAAATTATTTTGTGAAGTTATTAGTTATTTTAGTGGAGAGGTCATTGATTTATTGAATTTTTAAATGAATTGTAATTTATCTATTTTAATTTTTCGTTTTAAACGGACGTCAAATAAAAAATGATGATGTTACGCTATTGTTATTTTGAGTATTTTATCTAGGAGGGAAGTATTAAGGAAGGGGAAGTATTAGGTGTACAAAATGAAACTCGGCTAAAATCTACAAAATTTAAATTTACCCTGTGGCTGAGTTTCATTATGTACACCTAATAAATAAAACTTGTAGGAAATTTAATTCTCTATAAATTTGCACTTAATTATTTTTTTCTAGGATGCACCATTTTCGGAAAATAATATTTTTTAAAATAAATTTATCTTGAAAACAGTGCGCCCTAGAGAAAAAATGAATAGAATAAAAATTAAAGAGAATTGAATTTCCAATGATTTTATTTAGTGCATTTTTTCAATATCTGTAACGGTTTACGATTTACAAGCCTTTAAAAATTAACCTTCTTAATGGTTATACTTCAATAACCTTCTTACACGGAGAAGGTCAACTTTTGATGGACTTTAACGCCTAAAATGTGTAAAATTTTGAAAAAATGAACTACTAGGTGTATAAAATGAAACTCGGCTAAAATCTACAAAATTCTAAACCCTGTTGCTGAGTTTCATTTTATACACCTAATATTTAGGAAGGGAAGTATAAGGAGGGGAAGTTCAAAGGAGAAGATGTATAGTTAAGTATTTTTAATTTTTGGAAAAACGTTTTTTTAGTTTTATTTTTTTCAAAATTTTTTGAGTTTCTAATTTTTTCTCCGAAAATTTTCTAACTCATGTTTCAAATTTTTTCCCCTCAAATTTACATTTTTCTTTTTTTTTGAATTTTTTTATCTTCCTTAAAGAAGTTATTGTGATACCCTCCACGTCGGGTTCTTGGGGATGGGTCTTCCTGACCCCAGAGTTTTTCTTTTTTTCAAAAAAAATTTCCAACATCAAGGTAGAAATAATAGGGTTTTTGGCCAAGGGATGTCCCTCTCGCAAAGGGTGGAAGTATGAAATTACTCCCTACTAATAAAAAAAATTTCACACCAAAAATTCGTAAAAAGGTGTATTTCGTTGCGTTAGATCTAACCTTCTATCTCATTTTTGCTACGTTTTCCGATGTGTAAAAATACTGATTAATTTCTCAATGGAATCAATGCAACACCTGTTGGCTAAATCGTAAACCGCGCGATTTCTGTTGGTAGTAGGGTTAAACTACCAACGGAATTCGATTCTCCACAAAATTTACCATCAGAAACAATGCCAAACTCAAAATATAGAAAAAAAAAATAAGATCCATCGTTAGATCTAACTCGAAAATATAGAGACAAAGTTGAGATCGGTCGATTTGACCCAACGGGGTCTGGAAGAATTCCAAAAACCTCTCGTGGAGGGAAATGTTCATGATTGCTAAGATCAAATCTCATTTATTTTAGTTTCCTTAAAGCCACGGAGAGCGCTTTAGTCGACGTGAATGTAGTCTGTTGCTCTTTGTACAGTCTATAAAAATTCCTTACGTTTTTCACTCTCCCTCGTACAGGCCGACTTGAAAATTTCGGGTTGGGTTTGCTTGTGGCTACGTATTCCGTTTAAAATACACACTTATCTCATCCATTCTCAGGTTATGTTTTTCTCTTTGAGTTAATTAGTGTAAAAATTCGTCGTGAAGTTAAAGAAGTCGGTGCGAAAATGACTTTGGAGGGCGAAGAAACCATATCGGATCAGGAGAAACTTCAGATCGTCTCGAACTTCATCCTTCATTCTCCTCCAGGCGAGTTCAACGAAGTTTTCAACGACGCGAGGGCTCTCCTCAATAACGATACTTTGCTTAAAGAAGGAGCGTTGGGCGTTTTTGCTCAGTATTTCAAAGATCAGCTAACACCGGTCAAAATTAAAAATTGCGAAACTCCCGTTTTGATAACGGAGCATAACGACCTCGGTTCGAACAGATATTACGACGGGAGGACCAAACAGTCGTTCAAATACGACCCTTTACGACGTGACACTTCCAATTATGACACCTGGGAGCCAGAGCAAGGGACTGAAAAGTGGAGGGCGGCTTTAGAAACCGAACTTGACGAATACATAGCGAACCATTACACAAAAGGGACGTGCAGCGTCTTCTCCAAAAAAGTAGACAGTAAAATCACCTTGTCGCATGTATAGAAGCGCATTTATTTCAACCTAAAAACTGCTGGAACGGCTGCTGGAGATCCCAGTGGTTAGTCCAAGTCGAATCTGATAGCGCAGAAGTCAAAGGAATTCTGAAAATCCAAGTCCACTACTACGAAGACGGAAACGTCCAGCTTGTCACGTCCAAAGAGGTCACGCACAGTTTGAACGTGACCGACGAAGAACAGCTCGCTAAAGATCTCGTTAAAATATTCGAAGAGTCCGAAGGCGACTATCAGAACGCCATCTCCGACAACTACCTTACATGTCCGATACAACTTTCAAGGCCCTTCGCCGTCAGCTACCCGTCACTCGCTCCAAAATCGACTGGAGCAAAATGGTCTCCTACAGCATCGGCAAAGAATTAAAACCACAGTGACCACCCTAACTTAAATCCTTATAAAGAACTATAAATAATTTATTAACTTTTTTGTTTGTTATATTTAGCCTGTTTGCTTTTTTTTAAATTAAACCATCATAGTAAAATAATTAAAATAAAAAAATACAAAATTTTTTTATATAGATTTATAAAAATGTTATAAACTTGTCACTGGTGATGGTTTTACATTGTAGCAAAATGGCTTTTCTTTTTTCATCTTTTATCATTTTTTATTTTTAATATGGAATTTCCGCCGACGGCGGTTTTATTAATCCTATGATTGTAATCGCCTATCTGTATTTTAGGATTTCATATCCTTAACTTATGCATTGTTCTGTTATGTAATTTAATTATATTCAAATAAAATTTATTTGAGGATTTAATTAATTTTTATGTACCTCACTTTTATACGCCCTCATCTAAAAAAAAAACGCCCATTTCTCGGGATTTGGTGGCTATTTTCTCTCTATTTATTATTTTTATTTTCTCTCTATTTTTTATTTTTATTTCTCTATTTTTTATTTTTACTTATTACTTTTACTAGGGCGGAAAATATCGAGGAATATCGGTAGGGAAATATCGGATGAACCGATTATCGGAAAATACCGGAAGAATATCGGTAGGGATATCGGATGAACCGATATATCAGAAGGGAAATATCGGTACAAATATCGCATATATCAAATGAACCGATATATCGGAAAATATCGGAGGAATATCGGATGAACCGATATATCGGAAGGGAAATATCGGTACGAATATCGCAAATATCAAATGAACCAATATATCGAAAATATCGGAAGGGAAATATCGGATGAACCGATATATCGGAAAATACCGGAAGAATGTTGGTAGGGAAATATCGGATGAACTGATAGAAATGTGTGGCTGACCCCCATTTTTCTTATTCAGCTAGTTTGGCTAATTTTTATAAGGAAAAATCCTTTTCTCTGTCAAAAAACTCCTGACAAAACTATAGATTTTTTAAAACAATAATAAGGGGAAACTGCAATGGGAAGAATTTCCAATAAAAATGGGGTTTTTCTGTCCAAAAACTATGAAAAAATTTTAAAGTCTCTCTGTTGAAAGCAAGAAAAAATGCCAAAAATCTCATAAAAATGCGCTAAAACGCCCAGATTCATTTAAAAATAGTAAAATATGGAAAATCGTTTTTGAAGACCAAAAAAATGGAAAAAGTAAAAAACGCTTTTTATGGCTTAGCGCCAGGACGTATTTCAAAACCCCTCTCTTTTAAGCTAATGGTACTTATGTTAGGTGTACAAAATGAAACTCAGCCACAGGGTAAATTTGAATTTTGTAGATTTTAGCCGAGTTTCATTTTGTACACCTAGTAGTTCATTTTTTCAAAATTTTAAACATTTTAGGTATTAAAGTCCATCAAAAGTTGACCTTCTCCGTGTAAGAAGGTTAGGAAGTATAACCATTAAGAAGGTTAATTTTTAAAGGCTTGTAAATCGTAAACCGTTACAGATATTGAAAAAATGCACTAAACAAAATCTGTTGGAAATTCAATTCTCTTTAATTTTTATTCTATTCATTTTTTCTCTAGGACGCACTGTTTTCAAGATAAATTTATTTTAAAAAAATTATTTTCCGAAAATGGTGCATCCTAGAAAAGAATAATTAAGTGCAAATTTATAGAGAATTAAATTTCCTACAATTTTTATTTATTAGGTGACAAAATGAAACTCAGCCACAGGGTAAATTGAATTTTGTAGATTTTAGCCGAGTTTCATTTTGTACACCTAATATATCATTTTTTTCCATCTTAAAATTTGAATAAAAAGGTAAAATAATTTAAAGACATATTTTATTTGTTTTTATTTAAAATTTAACTGACCGAAGCCCACTTTCAGATTTGAATTATTTGGCGGCCGGACGTTCGTTCGTCCAGGCTCTGAGATCAACCACTGGTATTGACTGACTTTGACATCCTACACGTTGGTTTCTAAAAAAAAAAATTTATTATGTTTTACATATTTTTTCATACGTACATAAATGATGGCTGGATAAAAACGAGGGGCTGCATCAAAGCGATATCGTCGGAATTGTCGCATAAAACTCGAGCCAGGCTTGTTTTCTTGATTTCCGCTAGTTGTTCTTAAAAAAAAGTTATTTATTTTTTTTGGTTCTAAAATTTTACTTGGTGTGAATGATGAAAGTTGTCCTCCTTCTTCATAAAAAAATCTATCGGCTCGTCTAAGCCGGGCAAACTGGTCACCAACGAGGCAAACCAATGTAGGACCTAGCGCTGCACCCTCTTTTTGTTTTTCAGCAACCGCTCCAGCAAATAAATCAATTTCATTTACGTTTGAATATAGTGTGCTTAATATTCTGATTGTCTGTAGAAAAACAATTAAAAGAAAAAGAAAAATTATTTATATACATTTGGATCCATATCTCGCTCCAAGTCTGTCCATGTACGAGCTCTAGGTAAGCCGCAGACTTCCCTCCAGTCGTTATAAGGAGGCAAACCATGATCTCTCCCTCGCTGTATATTCAGTGCGAATAGATCAAGCCCAATATCTAAATCTCCTTGAAATAAATGATCTGTAAGCTAAAAAAAATTTGAGTATCGCTCAAACATTTTGTTTTACTTGATTTGAAAAAAATCTGTCGACTTTTTGACTCGCTTGTGCCGATAGTCCTCTGACCATATCATCGACCGCTCCATCGTTGTATAACATGAAAGGCGCGAAATGTTGTTTGCTCATTTCTAAGTTGGCACGTAAATTTCCAAATCGGCTGTATCCACTACAATATGAATTAGAAAATTAAAACGATTTTATATCATAATTACTGTAAGAAACTTTGGATTTGACTGTGGCCATAACGAAAAGCTGCAGTTGAAAACACGTTAGTGATTCCACCATGGAGGTTAGGATCGTACAGGTTAGTCCAACCTCGGTCCTTTGGCGATAATGAACTTTTATCCATGTACTGTCGTCCTGAAAAAAAATTTGTGTTGTAAACAGCGGAAGAATCGCCAACAAAAAGCGCCAGCTGTCGATAAAACAAGTAACATACTAAGGTAATGCGGCGGGAAGATAGCGCCACCCGACTGGAACCACCGAAAGGGAACGCCCTAAAAAGGATGTAGGAAGAGGACCCCCCCCCCCCCCCAAGCCTAGATATAAAGCCGAGAAGCGCCGCTTAGAGAGAGTCTGTCCTATAAAGTTAAGTGAGTAACAAGGTTTTGTGAGTGATTGTGTTGTGAGAGATCGGCAAAGGCATTATTCGACGACTAAACCCGCGGGAAGTCTAGATAATTGGCTGTTTGTGACGATTCATCTCCGGAAATAGAGAGTGGACAGCGGAATCGGCAAAAGACGATTACATCAATCGGCAAAAGACGATTCCTTCCCAATCGTCAAAAGATTATTACTTCAGTCGGCAAAAGACGATTCCTTCAGTCGGCAAAAGACGATTCCTTCTGTCGGCAAAAGACGATACTTCCCAATCGTCAAAAGACGATTACTTCAATCGGCAAAAGACGATTCCTTCAGTCGGCAAAAGACGATACTTCCCAATCGTCAAAAGACGACTACTTCATCGGCAAAAGACGATTCCTTCAGTCGGCAAAAGACGATACTTCCCAATCGTCAAAAGACGACTACTTCAATCGGCAAAGACGATTCCTTCAGTCGGCAAAAGACGATACTTCCCAACGAACGTTTACATCGTATAAATTTACCTAACAAAATTGGAAGAAACTCATTGTAAGTTATGTGCTGAATTTCAGCCACGACGATCCTCCGGGCTTCCTGATAAAGTGCTTCGTCGCTCCATCTTGGGTTTAGTTGAGCTAAAATTCTTGCCAGTCGATTATGTTCTCTAAGCCATATTGTATGCATTAGAGCTAAATCGACTTGCTCGTTGACTCTTCCATCCCCTGTAAAGAGATTAATTGCATGGCTAAGCTTAATTGATTTTACCAGCTCGGAAACACGCGAATCGGTTTGATTGATCTGTACATTCTCCTGGGTTATCTGGAAGATATGAGCGCCCTCTGAAATTTTGTATTCGTAATTCTCCACCTCTGAACGCTCTTAAGCTTCTTGCTGTATCTTCATTGGAACCATAAATGTTTGATCCGTCTAAGTACCCCGTGATTTGGTTCATCTGTGGGGAGTGCGTTATTTAATGTTTGCTTTAAAGCCGGTTCCACACTGCGAGGCAGCCGAGGCGAGGCAGAACGGCCTCGCCTCGCCTCGGGCTGCCTCGTGCTGAAAAATAAAAATGGACGCGAAAGCTCGCGAGGCGGCGAGCTGAGGCAGCGATCCAGAAAAACCCCCGAGGCAGTTTCAGTAGGGTGCGGTGCGTCAGCCGAGGCGAGGCACGTTCAAACCCCGTCCACATTGAAACGAACCCGAGCACCGAATTCCTTTGATGTACCGACTCCGATCGGCTCGGCTGAGGCACGCCTCGGAACGCCTAGGAACGCCTCGGACCTTGCCTCGGCTGCCTCGCTCAGTGGTACCCGGCTTAAGAATAAAGTACCTGTTCTCTTGGGCCGAAATTACATTCAGGCCTTGGTGCAGGCAAAGATCTTGCAAATTCCATACATCTTTCTCCAAATGGAGCAAAAATGTGATCTCTACGAGGTAGCTCGATTGGGAAACAATCTGGATGTCGGAATCTTTGAGGTATGACGTTTCCATCACGGCAGCATGATATACCTGATCCTCCTTCACCTCTACTGATTGGAGTATGGGTCAAATCGTGATCCAAAAATTGTCCCCATTGCATCACCATCATGGTGTAGTTGTCTGACGACTGGTCTGCATCTTGCGCGAATCTTGTACTGAGCAATCGTGCGCTAGGAAGAAGAGATCTATCAGAACCATGCGTTCTCGGCGCATTGACACCTATAAAATATTATTTTTCAAGTTTTTAAAGTCAGATTATTACCATCAGCATATTTAGGAGGAAGAATTCTTTGCAGTGCTGTCCCGGCCATTCCCCAATCTGGATGTTCTAAATTGTTACATGATCCATCAAAAGATCTATATTTAGTTGGCACGCAATTAGACATTCTTCTGCACGTATCAGCTAATACTGTGGACAGCAAGCTAAATGTTGGTAGTGCGAATGTCCCTTGGTCTGGTGAAAGATTGAATCTAAAAATAAAATATTATTTTGAAGCATCACTAAAGACATTACTCATTGACTAAAGCTGTGCTTGCTTCGATGTTTTTTTGTGCTTCATTTCCGGTGGCGAGAGTTCGATTTGTGGTTGGGAAAAAATCCTGATGTGATGCTGCCGCAGTTCCCGGTCGAACGACAACTCTGTTCGTGAAGAGTTCATGTAAAAATGATATCCTTTCCTGTATAGCCTGAATAGCGGTTTGTCCAGCGGTGTTAAGCTGTTGATTCGTCAAAGGTGGGATTTCAACTCTAGGCGGAGTGGAGTTCTAAGAACTCCCGATGTTCGTGGTCCCAATGCTGAAAAAAACTTTTTACCTTCCTTATAAAAATGTACTTACGAACTGGACGACCCTTTTGAGGACAGCATACGCCTTGCTCATCCCTTCCTAATGGACATGGCTGCTTTCTCAATTCGGGCAAGTCGGTATAAAATGCTAAACATTTGACCAAAGGCCTACAAAGGCCTTCTTCCCTGTCGCTGTTGTGCATGGCAAAATAACGTCTTCTTCAGGTTCTTGTCTTTTGACAACGTTCTCTGCAGGATTAGCTAGAACAAGAAGATCACAAAATCTCAATACAAATTGAAAAAATGACATCTCTACAGTACTGCAGTTCATGGGCCGCCAGAATTTGGACTAACAGGACCTGTACCTTGTTCGATGACTTGGCTGACGGGTGGCTCTGTTTGGACGGGCTGCGGTTGGATTCCAATATTTGCTGGGCGAAATGGAACGTTTTGCCCTGCCAGTCGTCGCTGTAGGTCGTTTTGAAGTCTCAACATTTCTCCTTGCAAACGCCCGATTTCCGCCTGTATACCAGACGCTTGCTGTCTCAACTCATCTTGTCGTGGTCCCACTGCCACCTAGAAGAACCATAAGTGCCAATAAACCCTTCAAAATTCATTCTCCAGAGGATCTTATCCTCAGGCACGAATTTTGGAGCTATCATGAGATTTTTAAGGCTTTAAGAGATATTAACTTCCTTAGTTATTGTGATACCCTCGACGACGGGAGGGTCAAATCTCAACCGATCTCAACTTTGTCTGTGGTGCCGGCCAGCCGTCCGTAGCATTTTTCCGGAACACTTCACGGCCACAGTTTTCAACCGATTTTCACACAATTTTCCTTAGTCGGTGAACAAGAATATAACGAGGGCGATTTTTGAATTTGGAAAAATTGCGGAGATATGCAAGTTTGAAATTTTAACAACTGCGCAGCGGCCGAACCGTTGTTCCGATTTTCACCAAATTTTCACCAAATACACCTAATAAAAAAATTGTAGGAAATTAATTCTCTATAATTTGCACTTATTATTTTTTTCTAGGATGCACCATTTTCGGAAAATAATTTTTTTTTAAATAAATTTATCTTGAAAACAGTGCGTCCTAGAGAAAAAATGAATAGAATAAAAATTAAAGAGAATTAAATTTCCAACAGATTTTATTTAGTGCATTTTTTCAATATCTGTAACGGTTTACGATTTACAAGCCTTTAAAAATTAACCTTCTTAATGGTTATACTTCAATAACCTTCTTACACGGAGAAGATCAACTTTTGATGGACTTTAACGCCTAAATGTTCAAAATTTTGAAAAAATGAACTACTAGGTGTACAAAATGAAACTCGGCTAAAATCTACAAAATTCAAATTTACCCTGTGGCTGAGTTTCATTTTGTACACCTAATATTTTTTACGAATTTTCGGAAATTTTTTTGTTTGTTTTTTAGTAGGGAAAAATTCGATACCTCTACCCTTTGCGACAGAGGCATCCCTTGGGCAGAAAGCCCGTTATTTCTACCTTGGACGAAAAAAATTGAAAAAATAATTTGGAAAATTTTTCGGTGGAAAAAAAACAAAAAAAAATTGGAAAAACAACTTTGAAAATTTGAAAAAAGAAAATTTTTTCGAAATGCTTGAATTATTCTTCCCCTCCTTGAACTTACACTCCTTTATACTTCCCCCTCCTTGAACCTCTCCTCCGTTATACTTCCCCCTCCTTAAACTTCTCCTCCGTTATACTTCCCCCTCCTATATTGTTTCTTCCCTTTAAGGAAGTTTTCGTTGTTTTGTTCGGAAGTTCCGTCTTGTACCTACCACACAAGCACTTTTGATCGTTCTCTCTCTAAAATTTGCAAACTTGTTCCGTTGGGACGACGACCCCATCAATATTTTACCAGGCCGGTGCCCTGATCCGGAATTTAAAAGTCAGATTCTTAATTTCAATTTAAATTTTCAATAAGTAGGACGCTATGTCAATTTAATAAATGGAAATTTACAATTATTCCAAGGATGATAAAAAAGTCTATTAAAGTTTGTAAAAATTTATGTTGATTTGTCGGAATTTAATTATTTGTCTATAAAACATGGATACTTAAAATGAAATATGATAAAATTTATGATTTTCAATTTGTCTTTCATACTTGTATTAATCCTTGGAGTTGTTGTAATTCTGCTTGAAGCTCCGATTGTCGAAATTGAACATTTTGCTGTTCGGCCTGCTCTGGAAGAAGGTTACCGGCGTCCTGCGTATTCTGAGCAGTGCTTGTCGACACCAAGAAAATCACGATTAGCACGAGCCACATCTCCGCTAACAACTGAGACACTCGAAGAACAGAAAGAAGACGGAGGAAGGAAGAAAAAATAGCGAGGCTCAGAAAAAAAACCCCCACCTGATCTTTTGCATATTTCCTTACCAACAATCCCTCCCATAGGAACAATTTTCAATTTTATTGTTTTATTATTTTTTTTCTTTTATAATTTGGTTCTCAAGGTAAAAAGAAGAGTCTTCGCAGTTTTCCATCATATCCACAATTATCGAAAGTGTCCAATTATTTGTTTATTTTCAAAAAATAAGAAAATTTAAAAAAAATTTTTTTCTTGCTTGAATCTTGGTTGTTTAAGGTCTTAGAGGCCCCATCAGTTCAAAATGAATTCATCGCCAAAATTTCGTATTTGCCGCCACAATGCTATTTTACGGAAGCTATCGCCCAATTTTTTTGTTAATTAGAAGCTTTAATATGATGTGATTCAGCAAGGTCAAGGGAGTAATTATCATGGAGATCTAAAGTAAAGATTGCGGAGCGCCTTTGTAATTAAAGCTTCTGTTCTTTACATCTTTACCTACTTTATGCAAATAAAAAACGGAACCGTCATGCCTTTTGTTTTAGCAGAGTTAACATAGAAAAATGATTTAAAAAAATGTCCCGCTTAACCCAATGTACAGCTTTGAGGAACCTTGGGAATCCATCTTTTCTCGTTTTTATGGTCTAGAAACACCCGTTTTACCGTGTGTTCGGGCGTTTAACTTCTTTTTTTACCGAGTTTTCGATAGTTATCCTGGATTTTTTGGTGCAGAAACACCCGTTTTATGAGTGTTTGGGCGTTAACCATGTTTTTTCCTGTGTTTCGGACAGTTATCCTTGATTTTAAGCTGTAGAACACCCAATTTATCTGCGTTTGGACGTTAAACATCTTTTTTCTGGGTTTTGGATAGTTATCCTGGATTTTAAGCTGTAGGAACACCCGTTTTATCGTGCGTTTGGGCGTTAAACATCTTTTTTCCGGGTTTCGGATAGTTATCCGGATTTTTTGGTGCAGAAACACCCGTTTTATGGAGTGTTTGGGCGTTAAACATGTTTTTACTGGGTTTTGGATAGTTATCCTGGATTTTTTGGTTTAGAAACGCCCGTTTTATCGTGTGTTTGGGCGTTAAACATCTTTTTTCCGGGTTTCAGATAGTTATCCCGGTTTTTTTTTTGAGCAGAAACACGTTTTATGGAGTGCTTGGGCGTTCAACATCTTTTTTTCCGGGTTTGGGATACTTATCCTGATTTTTGCGGTGCAGAAACACCCGTTTTATCGTGTGTTCGGGCGTTAAACATCTTTTTACGGGTTTTAGATAGTTATCCAGGATTTTATGGTGTAGAAACACCCGTTTATAGTGTATTTGGGCGTTAAACATGTTTTTTTCCCATGTTTCGGATAGTTATCCCGGATTTTTTGGTGCAAAAACACCCGTTTTGTAGTGTGTTTGGGCGTTAAACATGTTTTTTCCCGGTTTCGGATAGTTTTTCTCGATTTTATGGTGTAAAAACATCAATTCGAGCGTTTATCGGTTTTTAAAACGAGTTTAGGGTCTTTTTCCTCGATTTTCTGACAGTTTCCGAACCTTTTGCTTTGGCCTTTTGCCAAAAAACAAAAAAAACTTTTATACCAATACTATTGATTGACAAAATATGGACATTTTGTGTCTTCTATGGCAGGTTTTACTATTCTTTTTCTTCTTTTTCTCCCTCTCTCGCCTCCTTTTCCCGTAATTTGAGTAAGATTTATTCGTGAAGTCGTCGAATTTACAAATAATGGTAGATCCTGGTGTGCTTTATCGCAGTGACGAATTACAAAGGAAACCCAGACCGTAAATATTGGGTTGTGACATAATTGCTCGGCCTTGAAGAGGTCACACCGCCTGATTACGCCCCAGGGGCTTTTTTAGGGCGATCCTGGGAACGTTTAGAATTCATATGTTTTAATTTCTTTTTCTTTTGGGAGACAGTTTCGAAGGTTCTTTTCTTAAGAAATAATTTTTAACAATTATATGAGAATTTATTTTTCAACTTACAGACTTCCCTAGGCCTTAGGGTGGAATATTTTTTCTTTTAACAATTAAACACACTTTTCTTTTCACAATCTTTAGCTCGGGAAAAAAAATACAAAAAATTAAATTAACATCTTTATCTATGAGTGTCTTGCCCGAGACTGACTCGACGGGGCCGTGCGGGGGAGGAGTACAAAACATATTTAATCCTTTTTTCTCTTTATCTTGTTTTCGTCTTTTTCCTTACTTTTTTTTTACTAAAATTTACTTGGCCCCAACATACCGCCCACCAAAACGGAAGTTATTCTGTTTTTTCGTCGAGGGGCAAAAACGGTGCCAATTGACTTATCGGACGGATGTATTCTCCGCGTGCAGTTCGTATCTTTGCGACCCTTACTTTTCCGTCTTTTCCGGGGTACACTTCTAGGACTCGACCCACCGGCCAGCATAGGGGGGTGGAGCCCTGATCGAGCACGAGGACCAAGGTGTCCTTTTTCAGGTTCTCCCGACTCTCAATCCATTTTGACCTTTTCTGAAGAGATTGAAGATAGTCAAAACGCCACGTCTTCCACACATCCTGGACATACTTTTTTATTCTCATCCATCTCTTAACTCGATGTTCATTAACTTCGGATAAATCAGACTCAGGTAGGGCTACTAATGGTCGGCCTATAAGGAAATGGCCTGGAGTAAGGACTTCGTATGTGTTAGGATTGCCGGTTGAAATATCATACAAAGGTCTGGAATTCAAAACTGATTCAATTTTTGTGGACAACGTGACGAATTCCTCGAATGTCAGAATATTGGTTCCCACCACTCTCTTTAAGTGGTATTTAAAAGACTTAACGCCCGCCTCCCAAACGCCTCCAAAGTGAGGCGCCAGAGGTGGGTTGAATCTCCATTTTATTCCTTTCGTATTTAGAGCCGATTCGATTTGATCGTTGGTTGACTTTTTGTTTAACCATTCGTTAAGTTCTTTCAATTCGCGGCTTGCACCTACGAAGTTGGTTCCATTGTCGGATAAAATCAATTCAGGCAACCCTCGTCGGGCGATGAACCGCTCTAGCGCTGCTAAAAAATTATCGGTTGTTAGATTAGATACGATTTCGAAATGAACTGCTTTAGTGCTCAAGCAGACAAAAAGACATAGATATGACTTATGGATGATGGAGCGTCTGATTAATGACTCCTTGACGGAGAAGGGCCCTGCATAATCGACGCCGACGTTACGAAAGACAACGCCCATCGCGAGTCTTGAAGATGGCAAATCCGACATTATTGTGGTGTATGGCTTGGCCTTTAAACGATGGCATCTGAGGCACAGATGGGTTCTTTTTCTAATTAAACGACGTCCAGACAATATCCAAAATTTTCGAGACAAAAGCGACTGCAATAATCTTGGGCCTGCGTGAAGGTAGGCTGAGTGAAAATAATCAATGATGAGGGACGTGAGATGAGACTTACTGCTCAAAAGAATTGGATGCTTTTCATCGTAAGACAAGTCCTGAGATCGAGATAGCCGACCGCCCACCCTGACGAGTCCATTTTTGTCGATGAAAGGATTGAGACTTTTTATAGAAATTCATTATGCAGACATTCCCGTGAAAAATACGATTGCTGGTCTATTCTTATTAATCCTGGGTGGCTTCACGAATTTCTGAAAGAGATAGATTTCCAAGTTGAATCGGTTTCTTCAGGATTTTCAATTTTAAATTATTCTTGAATCGATTAACAAAGGCGTAGATTCTTACAAGTCTTGAGAATGAAGAAAAGTTCGAAAAATCGACAACTGGTTTCAACGGAGAACTGTGACTCGTTAAAACGATTGGAGTTTCTGATTTAATTTCGGGGATGTTTTCGACCCTTTTCTCTACATTCTTCGAAGATATTGGCCAAGATTCAACTGACGACGACAACCACGATGGACCGAACCACCATTGATTCAACTCCAGAAGCTGATTTGGGATATTCCGCGGGATGCTGAGTCGGCTGCGTTGTGATGAGATTCCACATGGTGCCACAATGAGGCTGGATAAGCATCTGTGATGTAAACCACACGATTTGCGACGAATGTCTGAAGTTTGCTCGGAGGAAGCTTCAACCAAGCGAGTACGATCGTCGAGTCTGAAAACAAGTAAGTTTCTTTAACGTTAAGTTCATCTAGAAAGGATTGAATCGACTCTAAGGTTTGAACTAATAAAAGTGCAGCGCACAATTCGAGTCTTGGGATACTCATAGTTTTTAAAGGTGCAAGCCGGGTTTTTGCGATGATTAAGGAGGTGGCAATTTCTTGATTTTCGAATTTAATTCTTAGATATACCACGGCGGCATACCCTAAGCTTGAAGCGTCTGCGAAACCGATTACTTGAATAGACTCAGCCTTCCTTGGTAGGATGCACCGCGGAATGCTCACTTTTGATAGAACGGGTAGAGTTCCGAAGAATTCCTCGCAGGAGCGTTCTTCTTCAGAGGCCAAGGGCGTGTCCCAGTCGATGTTTAACTTCCATAAGTTCTGTAATATAGTCTTTGCTTTAAATAGTACGGGTGCCAAGTATCCCAAAGGATCATACATTCTGGCGATTGCGGATAAAATCCCTCTCTTGGTGAAGACAACTTCCAATTTACGAATGTCGAAGGATAAACAGTCTCCTGTTGGGTCCCATTGGAGCCCCAAAATTTTTATGGAGGAACTTTCGGATGGAAGGTTAGTTTTTTCTTGAATTTTAGGAACGATTTTTAGTAGACTTTCAGAATTACTCGTCCATTTTTTGAGTTCGAATCCTCCTCTTTTTAGTAATTCGATTAATTGACCTTGAGCTTCGATCGCCTCTTCTTCAGTTTCGGCACCGGCTAATACATCATCGACGTAAGTATTTTTTTCTAGGATTTTTGAGCCGTATTTGAAATGGACTCCTTCGTCTGATACTAATTGACGGAGTACTCGGATGGCTAAGTATGGAGATGAAGACAATCCAAATGTGACTCGATTTAAAGCGTATTCCTGAATCGCATCGGATGGGTTAAATCGGTAGAAAAAATGCTGATAGGAGCAATCATCAGGATAAACCTTGATCTGCAAGTACATCTGAGTGATGTCGGCGGTGAACGCGACGACGAATGTTCGGAAGCGAAGAAGTACATGTCGAATATCCAATTGGAGCTTAGGTCCTGTCCACAGATGTGCGTTTAAGGATCCGTTTCTTGAAGATGACGACCCATCGAAAACAATTCGGACCTTCGTGGAAGTCGAGTCTCTTACCACACAGTGGTGGGGGAGGAAATATTTTCCCGGCAGTTGGATTTCGAGATGTAATTTAGTTCTTCATACTGTTTTATTATCTTTGAATATTCCGTTTTCAACTCGGGACGTTTTTCTAATTTATTTTCTAGATTCATAAAACGTCTTAATGCTATTTTCTTTGAATCTGACAAGTCAGGCATAGGGTTGGAGGAAAACGGCAATCTCACTTCATAACGACCGGTTGGATCTCGAGAATGTGTCTTTTTAAAGTGTTCTTCACACGTTTCTTCTTCTTCTGTATATTTGACATCGACGGAGGCTACAGACTCAATTTCCCAAAATTTGGTGAGCAAACTTTCTAAAGACTCTGGATGAGATGAAACATGGAAAGCCAGTCCGTGAGTTGAAGGATCTTTTGTTTCGTAAGGGCCGAGAATAAGCCAACCAAATATTGTATGGAGAGCACTAGGATACCCATCTTCGTTTAAAGTGCCTTTATCGGTTAAAATCTTTGGAAATAAATCTGCACCTAGGAGAAAATCCACGTCTCGAGGTTTTTGAAACTCCGGATCAGCCAGCTCCAGATGAGCAAACTTCTCAACGATACGTTTTGGAATAGGACTTAAAGGAAGACGATTGGTGATACGATTAACGATGATTGCGCTAGTTTTTAGCTGATTGTATCCATGATATCGAGATTGTAAGATGCATGTTGCTTGAAATTTTCCTCCTTGGATGACGCTATCGGAAAATCCTTTAAGAATTTGAGTGTTCGTCTCTTTTGCTAACCCGAGCTTGTTGCACAACGCGTTGGTGAAAGGATCTTTGCGAACCACTGTCTACGAGAACACGGATATTTTGAAGTTCACTTTCGTTGTCTTTGATTCTGACTTGGGCGGTCCCTAAAAGAACTGATATGTCGCCATCAAACGCTGAATTAACGACAAGATCCCGTTCCTTTTCCGAAGGTTTTGATTTATTTACGCTGGAAGTCGTGGCATGATCTATTCTTTTTGATTCTGAGCTTGCTGCGATGGTTTTTTCGTTTTGAGTTTTAGGCGTTGTCGAATTTTGTGACGATTGATGAAGTAAGCTGTGATGTCTCTTCTGACAATGATCGCACTTACGACTTGACAGACAGCTCGAAGCTGTGTGCGATGGAGTAAGACAATTAAAACATAAACGATTTTGACTGACTATCTTTTGCCTTTCGGATGGTGTCTTGGCTTTAAAATCAAGGCAGTAATAAATTTTGTGAGTTCTCGGACATAAAGGGCATTTAGATGCCGACGAATTCGTGTCAGATGCGAGAAGAACAGTTTGCTTCGGCTTAGCGTTTGTAGCCGCTGTGTGTCTGGAAGCAACGGTTGATTGCTGTTCTGGTCTGGATACTAACATTTCAGCTTGAATTTGTTGACATTGGCGATGGATGAAATCATCAAAGTCCTCAAATTTAGGAATTTCGGGTTTTTGAGCGCTTTCCGCTTCGAATTTCTCTCTGGTTTTTGAATCTAAGCATCTTAATCCTAAGGTATAAAGAATAAATCCGTCTAAATCTTCCAGGCACAGGTTACGCAGGCTTGTAGCGCTTTCCATAAATACTTCTGCGAATTGATTCAAGGTGGCGGATGAAGCATGTTGAATCGGCTTATAATTTAGGATTTTCATTAAATAATGATTCGCCTGAAGACGTGAATTATCGAATTTTCTGCATAGAAATTCCCACGCTTGAGTGTAAGTGTCTTCTTGAATGGGAATCGACGAGATCGTTTGCAACGCAGCACCTTTCAGCGAGGATTTCAAATAATGGAATTTTTGAATCGATGTCAGATCCGTATTGTCATGAATTAAAGACATATACGTATCCTTAAAGGAGACCCACTTTGATATATCGCCATCAAAATTAGGTAACTGAATCGTCGGGAGCTTAATCTTCAGCGAAAAAGATTGATTTGGATAACTTATGGATGAATGCCCCAATGGCACCGATGTTTGATGAGAATTGTCCTGAGATCCCGTTGCAACGACGTCTTCGGTTAAAATTTCATAATATCGAGTTCGAATTTCATCAGCTAATTGTTTTAATCGGGACTCATCTTCTTCTAATTTTAAATATTCAGCCAAGGATTGGGCTTCTCCCAAGGCAGCGATGAATTTTTCAAATACTGAATCAAGTTTCGAAGCTCTCACCTTGAATAACTTTGCTGACCTCTCATCCCTCGATGACACCGCGAGGTTGTATGTTTCATCGATGTCGGTGGCATATTGAGCCAAAAGAGAATTCAGCTTCTTGAATTTTAATTGATCAGCCCCCTCCATAATTTCCAGAATTTTTTTTTTTTTTTTTTTTTTTTTTATAGGGTAAGTTGTGGCCAAGTATCACAAAATTGAGTAATTAAAGCGCTAAATAATCTCTAAAAGTGAATAACATGCAAATAAATAATAAATTAAATAAATAATTTAATTAAATAAATAATTAAAGAATTAGGAATGAACACACAACGAATAATTAACGAATAAAGTTTTAAAGAATAAATTTTGAGACTAAAAAATAGCTCTTTTGCAATTAAAGATTAACTTTAAATGATCTTAATAAATAAACAATTTTAAATTAAGAGCATTAAACTAAGCATACACAATGAATAATTAAAAAATAAACTAGTAAAGAATAAATTTTGAGCCAAAAAAAAAAATGGCTCTTTTGCGTTAGAAGATTAACTTTAAATTATCTTAAGAAATAAACAATTTTAAATAAGAGCATGCAATTTGAATAAATATAAATAAAAAAATAGATTAAAAAATCACATTTTGAAAATCTAGAATCATGACTTGCAGAAGCATAAACGAGTTTAGGCATGCTCAACCATGGGCGAAAGACAAGGACAGAAAATATGAAAATTTTTGAAGAGAAAAAACTCAACAAATAACGAAAAAAGAAACTTCAAAACTTCATCCCAGGCCGGAGGACCATGCTTACGCCCCAGGGGCTTTTTTAGGGCGATCCTGGGAACGTTTAGAATTCATATGTTTTAATTTCTTTTTCTTTTGGGAGACAGTTTCGAAGGTTCTTTTCTTAAGAAATAATTTTTAACAATTATATGAGAATTTATTTTTCAACTTACAGACTTCCCTAGGCCTTAGGGTGGAATATTTTTTCTTTTAACAATTAAACACACTTTTCTTTTCACAATCTTTAGCTCGGGAAAAAAAAATACAAAAAAATTAAATTAACATCTTTATCTATGAGTGTCTTGCCCGAGACTGACTCGACGGGGCCGTGCGGGGGAGGAGTACAAAACATATTTAATCCTTTTTTCTCTTTATCTTGTTTTCGTCTTTTTCCTTACTTTTTTTTTACTAAAATTTACTTGGCCCCAACACCGCCTTCTATGTTAAACATTTACATGCCAAAATCCTTTAGGTTTTTTCCTATATGTCTAAAGATCAAAAATTTTTACCAAAGTCAAACATTAAAAAAACTTCCTTTTGGCTCCAATCCGTAACACATCCTCGTTTTTTTAAGGAGGAAAAGGTCCTTGGAGTATATTGGCGTGAAAACCGCCATTTTTTACAACTCATTATAAATATTTTTTCTTTTTATTTCCTCCTAGTCAAATAAGGAGCAAGTCGGTTCGAAGTAACCCGTGTACCTAAAAGAAAGATAAAACGATAAAGAAGTACTAGTTTAAAGAGCTTCCTAAAGAGAAGTAACATATAGGAGGGGGAAGTATAACAGAGGGGGAGGTATAAAGGGGGGGAAGTATAACGGAGGGGGAGGTATAAAGGAGGGGAAGTTTAAGGAGAAAAACCCTTCAAGTCTTTTAAGTTTTCAAGTTTAAAGTTTTTTTTCTAAGTTTTTTTTTCGAAAAATTTTCTACAGTAGTTCATTTTTTCAAAATTTTGAACATTTTAGGCGTTGAAGTCAATCAAAAGTTGACCTTCTCGTGTAAGAAGGTTATTGAAGTATAACCATTAAGAAGGTTAATTTTAAAGGCTTGTAAATCGTAAACCGTTACAGATATTGAAAAAATGCACTAATAAAATCTGTTGGAAATTAATTCTCTTTAATTTGTATTCTATTCATTTTTTCTCTAGGACGCACTGTTTTCAAGATAAATTTATTTTAAAAAATAATTAAGTACAAATTTATAAAATAAATTTCCTACAATTTTAGGTAGATTTCTTTTCTTCAAAATCTACCTATTGTAATGTACCAAGTTTATATATACATATGTATATATTAGCACGATAACTGGAGCAATTTTAATGTGAGGGTGACGATATCCGGTATTTAGAGTTTTTATCTCAATAGCTCGGACGAGTTCGTTAATGGCTGAAATCGGACCAGCGATTCACCTACTTTACTTAGGGCTTAAAGACAAAATTGGCATTTTCTATTGAAATCCTAGTCCTTTTGCAAAAAAAAAACTTTAAGACCTCTGCGAGGGCGTGTAAAAAATTAATTAAAGCAGGTTTGGACGAGCCAGGCGCAAAATATTGAACTAGCTAAACTTTAAAAAAATTTGAATTTATACCGGGAAATTATTAAATATTTTATTAATAAAATTATCAGATGTTTTTCTACGGGCTCAGTGGCGCAATTTTTCTTATATCATCATTTTATAACATAATTATATATTTGTGTTTATACATATTAATTTTAATCATGAAAAGAAATCTACCTTTTAGTCCCTGCTACCGCAGGGTCATTATTTATTTATTAGTTGTACAAAATGAAACTCAGCCACAGGGTAAATTTGAATTTTGTAGATTTTAGCCGAGTTTCATTTTGTACACAAAAATTTTCAAGTATCAAGGTAGAAATAATGGGGTTTTTGCCCAAGGGAGGTGCCTCTCGTAACGGGGGATGTATGAAATTTCTCCCTGCTAAAATGATAATATTAATGTTAAAAAAAATGATGATTGTTTTTACACCAAAAATTCATAAAAAATGATGAGTGAAAATTTGGTAAAGATCGGACCAACGGTTTAAATTTTTTTTTTTCTTCGGAATATGCTACCTATGTTTTTTCGAAATTTCTCCGAGTATCAAGGTAGAAATAATGATATTTTTGCCATGGGAGGTGCCTCTCGTAACGGGTGGATTTTATGGTGTAGAAACACCCGTTTATCTGTGTTTGGGCGTTAAACATGTTTTTTCCTGTGTTTCGGACAGTATTTTAAGCTGTAGGAACACCCGTTTTATCATGCGTTTGGGCGTTAAACATCTTTTTTTTCGGGTTTCGGATAGTTATCCCGGATTTTTCGGTGCAGAAACACCCGTTTTATGGAGTGTTTGGGCGTTAAACATGTTTTTTCTGGGTTTCGGTAGTTATCCCGGATTTTTTGGTGCAGAAACACCCGTTTTATGGAGTCTTTGGGCGTTAAACATGTTTTTTCTGGGTTTGGATAGTTATCCTGGATTTTTGGTGTAAACCCATTTCTTTTAAAATTTTATACAGAGTTCTGGAAAAAAATGCTACGGCCGGCGGAACCACAGACAAAGTTGAGATCGTTATAGATTTATAGTCGATTTGACCCTACAAGCCGACGTTGAGGGTAAAACTATAACTTCTAAAACCTGGAAGATATTCTCCCAAAAACTGCTCTTCTGTTTAAAATTCTTTTATCTTAAAAATGAGACTACAACTTTTTGTCACCAACAACTCGTTTGAAAGCTTTTATCCCGTCATCTTCGAAAATAACCCAACTTTGTCACGCGAGCATATTTAACGAAGGAAAAAAAAATGTCTGATTGAAAAGCAAATTCAATTTAAATTTTCTATTACAACAAAATTATTCCTTTCGTGACTTTTGTTTTAAAAGTATTCTAATGCGAAGGTTACTGATGACAAAATTGTTTAATTAAAGCATTTCTGACACCTCCGAAAAGCATTGTTAACAGGCATGAAACCCTAATGACAAAAAACTAGGGCAAATTCTTATGCATTATGATGAACAATAGGGATGTTTTAATATTCAAGTTTCTTAGAAAATGATGGGGATTCTGCTAAAAATAGACGGATACAATAGCGTATTTCACGTTGGATATTAGTTCTCGGAATACCCTTCCTAGACGTTCAAGGCATTTTTCTTTGGTACACGACCTTCAGTCACCCACGCTTAGTTATCTCAACATTTTAAAACAAACTGTAGTATTAATGCCTTTTTAATGTTAGACCTCAACGGTTAAGCTTAAAATAAAAAGTACCCATTATAGGTCGTTAAATCTTGTTAATCCTGTCGAAGGACTGCTATTCATATAAGGAAGGCGTAAAATTTCAGGATGCGAAAGGAAGAAATATAAAATCCGGCATTGGTAAACGCTGAACAATAAAGACGGTCCTAGGGAGATGTTTTACTTCCACGCCTTGCGAGAGGGACATCCCTAAGGCGAAAAGCCCATTATTTCTACCTTGACAATTAAAAAAAAAGTACTAGTCTGGAGCTGGCCCCGACGGGAACTTCCTTAAAGAGAAGTAACATATAGGAGGGGGAAGTATATGGGAGGGGAAGTATAAAGTGGGAAGTATGTGGGAGGGGAAGTATAACGGAGGGGAAGTATAA
>JACGAQ010002231.1:0-44066 GCA_014119065.1 Orius insidiosus | reverse complement strand
AGTATTTTTATCAATACATACACGTACTTGAACATATTATTAAAGAAAAAAAAAATTGGTCGTGGAAAATGGATTTCTCAATTTCCTCAAGTTTCTTGAAGAAGGAAAAACGTTCTCCCGCCATCTCCGTATTAAGTTCCGACCGCGATATCTCCTTAACGTCCCTAATTCTTTTACAGGTAAAAGCACACTCGGAAATTGGGTTATCCCCGAGAGTAGGGGCCGGAAAATAAATAATTTCCCGCCCTAATACCGAGCCCGACCTCAAACCAATTAAGGGACGCCGTCTTTCTAATTACATTATGTCTTTACAGAAATTTAATTTCCAACATTCTAATTTCCAAAATGACTTCTAACACCACCTACTTCGGATATTTTAAAATAATTTCGAGCGAATTGAGTTTATTTTGAGTTCATCCCAATTAAAAGCTAATTAATAGTACAATAATTAACTTAAGTTGTAGTTTTTGAGGAAGGTATTGTAATACCAGTAGGAGTAACAAAAGGATTCTGAGAGTTAGAGTTGCAGAAGTTGTCTACGTGATCTGCCATCGGGTTTGTCATTAAAATTAAGACAGATCCTCAGGTTCCGGTCAACTTCCGCCTTTTCTATCACCCTCCGCTCTGAATCACAATGGGAACGGCCATCTTAATCCAATCTACTAACAAGGGAGATCGCAAAGGCGACAAACTGAGGCAACTTGTCGGCAAACTTTATAAAACAACAAAACCTCCCTCGATAGGGAACGTTTTCGATCTCTTCCCCCATCCTTCGTTCATCCCGGGCGCTTTATGGAAGTTGCAGATTGTCTACCGGGAGTTTAATGACTTCACTGTGCATGGCGCATAATAAAACCGTATGCTAGAATATCGAAATCCCTCACCCCCACAATTCACAAACCTCTCCTCCCCTTTCAAACCGCATCCTTGCCTTATAAAACATAGTTTTCACCCCTTGAATGATTCTAACTTCGTCTTATTTACAAAACCGTTTTACACCAATTGTCAGCCTTTAGCATTGTTAAAAGTGAACTTTTTCTACCTAATTTTAGTTAGGGATGGTCATATACCTCCAACCAAGTATGTACTTCAGAGTAGAAATATCTGACTTTTTGGCTTCTGTTGCCCAAAACACCCTATTTAACCACAATTTTAGGCGTTTTCATCCCTCTTTTGCCTCAGAAAACCTCAACAGATCTTCAGACTTTTTGCTCGCTATTCCCGATATGAGATATCAGCAAAGCCAACCCAATTTTCACCCAATTTTCACCCAATTTAGGGCTTTTCCTCGCACTTTCGAAGAAATCCAACTATTTTTTCGGGTCTTTCCTCGCTTTCGGCTGAAAAATACTCTTCCACCGGGCTTTATTTTTTTCCTTATTTCAGCCAAGGAAAAGCCTGAATTCGGGTCCTTTGGCCCTATTTTCACGCCCAATCCTTAAAAAGCGATCCCTCAAAAGTCTAGACCAATGGGCTTGAAAAATTGAGGTACCTTCTATTGAAGAAATTCTTTATAAGAGGGAAAAGTTAATGATGGCGGTTTCTTTCTTTAAAGAAAGCCGTTTCGAGTATTACGCCTTTGAGGATTTACAGCGTGTCACCCAGCTCATAACATGCAAATCGTGAAGTTGATGCCTGGCCTCGCCTCGGGGAAGATGCGTTCTGAATATTTCATACCGTGGGAGGGAGAGAGAGAAAAAAAGGGAAGAAGAGTGCAATAACCATTACCACCCAGGTGCCCTTCGTTCCATATTGCCGCACGAAACAATCGTCCTTCATAAGTCAGCTGGGAAGACGTCAGAGGGAAAACATGACGGACCTACCTCCCTGATTGATGACGCTTGATGCCCACACAAAACTTAGATTTGTCAAAACTTTTATTAAAAACACTACTTCACTGTTCAAGGCTTTGAGGGGAGAAAAAAGGGGGAAAGGCCATCTAATGGACGGTCTTCTAAGCTTTCTCTCAATTTCAAGTCTCTCATTCCCACTTATTTACCCAGGTGCATTTTATCAACCCTGTTGAAAACTTGAACTGTAAATTTTCCAAGTGGGGTGAAATTTACGCTTAAATCTTTGAAACATATGAGGTTGAAATGGAAGAAAATTGAATTTTAGAAAGGGATGTTTACGACTCGGGTGGGTAAGTGGAAGAACGCGATAAAACAATAAAATAGAAACTTATCTCATTATGACTTTCCATCTGTTTAGGGGAGAATATTGACCCTTCCTACCAATAAACGTACTTAGGAAGAAAGGGAATTAATTAAACCGATTCTAAATAAATCGAATACTCATTGATCTGAAGAAGTGAAGCACCCCAGAAGCCCTCAGCTTGGATTTTTATGAAGGATACCGAAGCCCTGATTTCAGGCTGGCAAGACCCTGGGTAGATTTTTCTTCCCTTTCTTTCAAATTCAAAAATCTCCGCTTAGAGGTATCCTTCTAAAAGCCCCCTTTTCCCCGGATTTTCGATTTTCTTCATCGGTCATTGGCCAAGTCCCCCATTTATACCGGTTTAAAGCTTTCGCTTTTTTGTTCCTAACTTTTTTTGAGTTGAGATAATAGGTTGAATCTTTCAAAAGGCAGTGGATTAAATTGAAAGGAAGCTCTGTGCAAAATTCAAGTCAATCGGTGCACTAAGAGAGGCCTGTAGCCCTGGCTAACTGAACGTGAAGAAGAAGAAGAAGAACACGCCAAAGGCGAAAAACCGGGTTTTCAGAGTTGTATATCTCGCACCCTGTATAAGGATCGACTTTTCAGCATTTTGGTCGCGTTAGTTCTAACACCGATAAGTCATTTTTTATTAATTTTGAGTTAGGCATTGTTTCTGATGGTAAATTTTGTGTGGATCGAATTCCGTTGGCAGTTTAACCTTAAAATCAACAGAAAAAGCGTAGTTCACGATTAGCCAACAGGTGATGCATTGATTCTAATGAAGTTAATCCTTATTTTGGCTCTCCTGAAAACCTTGGAAAAATGACATGCCCGGTGTTAGAACTAACGCGACGATTTACTCATATCGAGTCAGAGAAGGCCTGTATCGTACTTTTTGCCCTTTTGGGCGGGTTTTGCTTGGTGGGCGGAACGCTACCGTGTTCCTAGATAAAATTTAAATTCGATCGGTATACGGGAGCTGAGACCCAGATACCCGAAAAACGCAAATCGCGACGTGAAGTAAACATACACTTGGCACCGTTCGTACTTCTTCCGCTTTCGGTCGGGTTTTGCTTGGCGGGCGGAACGCTGCCGCGTTCCAAGATCCGATTTTCACAAAATTTTCGCAAAATCTTCCTTTCATAGTATTTTCCTCCATGAGGTAATCCCTTTTTATCAGACTTCCGGGCTTTTCCTTGATTCTCATACCTAAAAACTCCCTTTCAACCGAATTTTTAAGCATTTCACTCGATGTTCTGCCCGATAAACAACCTTCCTAACATCCATCGAGAAACACTATTTTTACTTAATTTCTCAAATATTTAACCCTAAACCACCTTTCTCCCCAAATGTTTGTGCGTTTCTCTTGGTTTTTTTTTTTTTCTTTTCTTTTTTTTTTCTGCCGTTTCTGCGAGATTCGAAGGGCGAAACACCCTTTTTAAACTGATTTGTGGGCGCTTTTCCGCATCTTTTGGCAAAAGAGAAATTTTCTAGTCTTTCTGCCCCGAAATCTCTCTGTCTCTCTTGTCCCACCCAGGTTAAACTCCTCCTATGTCTTTAATTTTTCGTGTAGAATTAAACAATTCTTTTGAGGAAGTTACGCCGTCATTGCTCTAGACAAAAACTTTTTCTGCTTTAAACATTTGTCAAATTTGAATTCCCACAGGAATAATTTAAGAAATTGCTTTTTATATACAAGGGAACAATTAAAAAAGGTCTTTTTTTTTTCTTTTTAAGCCCCTTTGTGCTTGAAAAGGAAGGGAAGGAGGGAGAAAAATGACGTAAAGCAAGAAGGGGATTATTTTAACATGGATAACCTCTCGGTCACGGTTCATTGGATGACGTTGAAAGACATAAAGTCTTGTTGACATGTGCTAATACCTTCGGAAAAAAACAGCCTCCCCCTCTAACCCATATGGGATCTCACGAACCTCTTAAAAAAATCACCTCAAGAAAATATTAAGGGGAGATTATTGCGCCTTTACATCAGCCCTCCCTTTAAGCCTAAGTGTCCCCACTAAAGATTCAAATAAAAAAAGAATTTTCCCATTTTCCCGATTGCCTGTTAATCCCTTTTAAAGGCATTTTATATTCTTTTAACTCAAAGGTTTTTTAATTAATAACTTCTACGGTCAACCTAGAAGGGCTGATTAGATATTTAATAATTAATAAGTTTCTTAATTAGTCCTCAAAGGGTTCTCGTTATAATTATGTATTTCGTCAAAGAATCAAGGGCTTGATTAAATTTTTATGGAGTCATAATAGAAGCCATATTTAATATTCCATAGCTTCTGATTTTTTACCCCCTCACTCAATATTAAAATGAGAAATATTAATAAATTTTTTTATTTTTCAGGCCACGTTTGAATAAAGGATTGAATAATTCAGGGCCGACAACCAAATAAAAGAATATCAACGAAATATGGACCAGAAAAATTTAAAGGTAATTTTATTTTTAAAACAAAACCACTTATTGAAAATTGAATTTAAAATTTTATTTACTTTTTTGATGTTATAATAAAAAGAGAAGGGGAAAACCGTTAAAGTAGATTCAGTTTTTATTGGGTCGAGTGTTCGCGGGATGGAATCAGTTTACCCTCAGACTTGCGAGGGATTTGAGTTCGGAATTTATTGCCTCCTCCTTTCCGAAGGCGACGGTTTCTAAGAGCTTAGGTTTCGCTAATTTATAAGCGAACCACTTTAAACTATATACCATCCTCTTTGGGGGACTAATTTTATTCAGAGATTTCAACGATTCTTAAAAAATAAATTAGAAAACCCTGCTCCTTATTATGGGTGAATTTTAAGCTTTTCACCCCTTTTTAGACGAAAATATTAACATTTTTCGGTATTTTCATGTTTTTTTTCTATTTTGATCGCAAAAATTGAAGCCTCACACCATTCATGATTTTTTTAAAATTCATTTTCTAAGGTTTTTATTCAAAAAAGGATAATTATTTCGTGCCTTCTGAACATTTTTGCCGTTTTTCTTGAGAATTTTGTAATTTTGTACCTAAATTGGCATTTTATACATTTAGGCGTTTTAAACATGAAAGTGAAGTTTTTGACTCTCCATGTGCTAAATGTCTGCGGTTTTTTTTGTGTTTTGCCTTTTGAAAATGTTTTTATTGGAATTTTTACGAATCATGACATTGAATTTGGGGTGTCGATGATTGATAAGACCTTATCCGGTAGATCAATCAAGAGAAACTCGCTCTATGAATTATGCACCGTAGAGTTTTCAACAATGGAAATGTATTCATCACTTTTCTCACCCCTCGACGACGTGATTTACCAGTTTCCGCCACTGGGAAAACCACTTTATGATGTGAAGGGCTCCCTCCAAAACAAGGGAAAGTACCTATGACATTTAAACGCAACCCTCCAAAACTCCGTATAACTTAGCATATATAGCAAAATTGTGAAGGGTTTTTTCCTTAGGTAAAAGGCGTTATTGCTATAGCTTTTTGAAATGTATCATCCAGACTCTGAAGTCATTATCAAACATTGCTTGCTTGGTGATTGCTCCCTTTCGACCCCGCAACTTGAAATCTTCTTTAACTAAGAGAAAGCCTTAAAAATTGTTAAGTCGATAGGTCTTCAGGTAACGGAGATATACAAGTAGTCAATAGGGTATTGCGGCTGTGGAGCAATTATCTTTCTTTTATAATTTCATGATAATGTCGAAGTCTTTGCTTTCAAAATGCTCGTAAATGTCGGAGATTGGTCTGCCTGAAGTTGCTGAATATTTCTCTTTTCACCTTTTTCCTTTCTTCCGCACCCTTTTTTTAGTAATAAAGTGTTTGGACGAGATGTTGTGATTCCCTGGGTAGTGAAGGGTGAGTTAAGCCACGAGAAGAGTTGGGTGGGTCGAAAGTTCGGTCGGCGTTGGCAGGATCGGTGATGAGCGGGGAGAAAAAGGGCGAGAGGATAGCTTGAGGCCATGTGGATTCCACTCTATCTTCTCTCTCACTAATCCGATTCGAAACGTAACGAAATCAGAGTCATACGGGGACCTCACCAACTTCATTTGCAAACCCCCTTCAAGGGGAACAAATCGTTCGAACAAATTTAAATCTTTCTTTCCCTCGATTATTATTCAATCCTCAAATTTTTCAGCTTCTGAAGGGGTGTTAATGGCCGACGGCTAAGTATGAAATACGAGCCGAGCTTTGTAATCATTATTTTCGGCAACGTAATGACCCCTACCCCACTCCAAAATCTACTTTATAATCACCTAGTATGTTTTACCATCGTATAAATTAAACAGACCCCATGGAATTTTCACGCAAAAACGAGAAATTCACCATAGACGAAATGTCCCTTTATTGGCACTAATGATAAAAATGTTATAATAAAAGTCATTTATCTTCGAGGATGAAAGTATAATTTGACGGTTTCTGATTCCATGATTTATGATGCATAATGAATATTTTTAGTCAAGTGGAAATTACAGTGAACAACATGACCAAACTCATATCTCTTTGCCCTGAAGGAACGGAAAATATGTGAGGAATAGACAAAACGAAAATGGTTTTTTGACACTATTGAGACTTGAGAAGCTTCCTCGATGGAGGAAAGCGCACGGTATCTTTTAAATAATCTATTTGAATGTCTAATCCACGTTAGAAGTTGACTCTTTTTTCGTGATTTCCTTTTTTCCTCCCCTTCGTTCCCCTTCAAACTTCAGTCCCTTCCTTGATCTGAATGTCCAATCACAAACATCAAGATTGGCTCAGAAGGGGGAAGAAAAGTGTTATCACCTCATCATCATTCTGATACCTGAATATCTTATATTAGCTCCGTTTGATTTAACGAATTGATTCGGGGAAAAGACAGATGCGTATCCCCAGTTCTTCAAGTTTAAGGGGAAGGGAAGATTACGGTCCGTCCGGTCTTGTTTTAGGGGCGGGGGTGGCCAGGAAATGTCCCAGAATTTATTTCCCTCCCCCGTTCCGATCAAACCCCGGGAAACCTCTCACTGTCTTTGCATTATCTCTTCTTCTCCCCAGGCCTTCAGACTGTAATCAATAGGCCACATCCTCACTAATTTGCCAACTGCTCGCCTCCCATCCTATAACTCCCCCTCTCACGGGTCAGTCTACCCGACTCCGAATCTCATTTCCTTTTCTAAGAAGATCCCGAGAGACGAGAGAAAAAAAATTCGCTACTTTCCAATTATGTAGGAGACGACACAAAATTAGATAATTAAAATGAAAAGGAGGCTTTTTTTGTTTAAGCCTCTATTCGCCTTTTTATAATTTAAAAAAGTCTGACATATCCTAAAAAGAATCTGATGAAAAAATATCTTGCTAAATGATAAGTAGTTTTTGAATGAGCCTTCATTCTATCCTGTCAACATTTTTAAAGTTTTTGGCCGACGATATTCGTTGCTCCAGATGGCAAAGAGACGGAAAAACCCTGTCCGCTTTTATTTACCTTAACGATGTACCTAATTAGAACCCCCAGAGTACTATTGACACAAGGGGGAACATCCCGCACCCTTTTGTCAGGTCCAAATATTTGGTCACACAACCCCCCTTCTTATCTATTTCCACCCCAGCCTTTTCTGAATATTAAACAATAACAACAAAGCGTAAGGCGTTTAGCCACTTCACATATGGGAGGAAAAAGGGGAGATGAACTTTCTTCGAGTACAAGGAAACTTCAGTTCTGGAATCCGAGGTATCTCTTGGAGTTATTAGGAAAAGCACACGTTCACTCTTAGCTTTCATTTTGACAAGGGGAATGTACAAGCTTGTCATAATGGAATCTCATTAAACAAACATAGCATTTAATATTCACTTCTTGCCTCTTAATTCTTGAATAAAACACGATTTTCAGCCCTTAAAACTTAAAACGTATTCTACTGTTTTAATACAACTTTGCATTTTAAAATTTGATTTTTTATTATGCTCACTACTTCCAAGTCTCCTATTGTGATCAATGATCATTAAGTGTCCGTTATACCACAGAAGAAGATTTGCTCCAATTTCGAGAAAACTGTTGGGTTTTAAATTTTTTTTGTTTTTGATTTGGCTTTAGAATATCGTCGCGTTAGTTCTAACACCGGATAAGTCATTTTTTATCAATTTTGAGATAGGCATAGTTTCTGATGGTAAATTTTGTGGAGAATCGAATTCCGTTGGTAGTTTAACCCTATTACCAACAGAAAACGCGTAGTTCACGATTTAGCCAACAGGTAATGGATTCCAATGAGAAATTTGTCCGTATTTTGGCTCTCCTGAAAACCTGGGAAAAATGACTTATCCGGTATTAGAACTAACGCGACGATATATTAAATTTTTTTTTCAAAAATCATAAAAATGTAGAAAATCAGAAAACACGTCAATTTTAGGTAGATTTTTAATCATATTTTTTCTGATAAAATAAAAAAATTCGATAAAACGAGTTTGTATACAGATTTATGAATGTTTCTTAGCGCAAAAGCTAAAAGAATTTTTTTCCTAACCACAGTCCATTTTTTGTAAATTGGGAGCAAAACTTGATAAACGGGCCCTGAAGTTACTTTTTAAACCAAAAAATCAGGCGATTTACCCTCTGTCACCTTCACGTGAATTTTATTTATTAAAAATAATAATAAATAAATTTTTTTTAAAAAGATATCAGGGGTTTACTTAATTTGAAAGTTAACAAATAACACAATGGGAATTGGAAAAGTTTGGAGGCGAAGGGAAAATACGTGAGAGACTTCACAAACAGTCGCCTCTACTCTTTGAATTTGATTAAAACCATCTCCCATAGAGCACAAATTAACAAAGTAAACGCATAAATAACGTTTTATCCGTAATCAGTTTTCGGACCTTAATTGAAATATTTTTAATCAAGACAATTTATTTTTTGTCGATTTAAAAGAAGGGAAAAAAAAGGGTGTTTTCTTTATGGAGTTTTTCGTTATTCTTTCATTAAGAAAAGGGCACGTGTCCGGACTTCCCCTCTCTTTTCAAATCTTTAATGGATTGATGTGTCGAATGGAAAATATTGAAATATCGGATGTGTTGGGAGTTTTGACAGTCTCTTTTCAGATTCGGCAAAGCGTGAAGTCATGGGGCGTTTCTTTTGTTTCTTTTTGTCGGAAAGTCTATAACGAATTATGATTTTTAGGTGAACGAGCTTGGCATCCGATGTCGTGGAGAGAGCTTCTGTATATGAGTACGATGTATTCGGTTCAGACTGAATATGGAAAAAACGTAATCGTCGCACGTGAGCTTCAGGCTTCCGCCGCCGCAGCATTTTTTTCGAGGTAAAGAGTCCAAAATCAATTACGTAAATTAAATTCCCCTTCCCCTATTCTCGTTCTTTTGTGCATAGGATGCAGCCATTGTCTCTTCCCCTCAGACATCAACTCGCATCAAAATTCTAATTCAAACTTTGCAATTGAAAGTTTGGCAATTTATAGGCGCTGGGGTTGAGGAGCGAGACCCTTTTCTTCCCCCTTTCGCAGGTCGCAAGACAAAAACCGGCCAGAGGTTAAGTGCTGTTTCCCAAGAAGGGGCTGAACGTTTGTCATTCCCTTTATTTCGTCTCTTCAGGTCTACTTGAACATTAATTTAGCTTGTGGGGAAAACTCGTAGAATATTCTGTCTATTCGAACCCCATTGATTGACTCCGCCTCACAAGCTCTGATTTCGGAATGGAATTTGAACCACTCTGCACGAATTTTTCCCCCCATTTTGCGAATGCAGAGGTTTCTGCATAAACTCGGTCAATCGTTCATTATCATATTGTCAAATAATTAAACTGGATATCAGAACAGTTAAGCCAGGTGATTAGTCAACCCTTAACGTCCATCTCGCATATGTGGGCCTCACGAAATATTTCAATCCACCTCCTACCGGTCATCCATCATAAAAGGCCCCCCCTCAGGCGAGATATCATCAGAAGAGAAACAGGAGCGAATTAATCAGTCAAATAGCGTGCTCTTTCAAAACATTATACAAAATCCCTCTGAAGTATCAGTGGCATAAGTACTTTTTACTGAAATTCATCAGATTCTGAGAATGGTGGACTAGGGCTTCGATAACGGTTTTAATTAAAAGAGAGTTCATGAGATCCGCTTTTAAGCGAGTTCAACCCCTTTTGCTCTATGTGACAATACAACCCTGGGGAGATTTACTAAAAAGGGATATTTAGAGAGAAAAAAAAATTCTCTCTACGGTCAATTGACTACGACTAATGTCCCTTTAAATGCCCAATAACTTGGAAAAACGATCATCTTCTTTTAGCTAAAGTTTCGTTTTTAAACAAAAGCCTCTTTGCGTCGTAAAATTGAAGAGACGAGTAGTCCCTTTTTCCCCGAGGGTACGACCAATTTTATTGCACCCACAAGTGTCCTGCATCACTGGACTTGTTGATATCTCCTCTAGTTTATCGAGCACCTAATTTTAGATGTTCAAATCTACATATTTTAGAGGGAAGGAAAAAAAAGTCCTGGTAAAATATGTGAAGGTTCCGCTCTAGATGGCCCAGATAAAACAAACTGCGCCCATATTTTATTCCCTTTTTTTGATTAGCGTGTTATAAATTCAGAAGGTACTCCATGACATATTGGACCGTCGAGGGAGTGTATCTTAAGAGTGATGTCGGCGTTTATTCGCATGACGACATCGCGATGACTATCGCTTAAACAAGGAAATTTCATGGTATAAATCTACTTATAATAGGCTGCTCGAAAAATAAAATAATAAAACCAAAAATGGGAGGCTAAAATCATTCAGATGTCTTCAATTTTGAGATGGAATTTTTCTGAAATCGTTCCCTCTAAAGCGAGGGATCACCGTGTAGTTACGTTAACCTCACAAATTGACCTGATTTTAAGCCCCCAATTTTTTTTAAACTTTATCTTCCTCTCAACGGGTCCGAAAATGCCCATTATTCCATCCATCGAACGCATTTCCGAGTTTCGCTTTCCGCACGTTTAGCCGTTTTAAATGGGGGTCTACACAATCAGAAGTTAAAGAAGAAAAAAATGAAACAAAAGAAGTTCAATAAATCAAGGTCAGTTTTAATAGACGTTGAATCCCCGAACTGTCAAATAAAGATTCGATAAATCTCAGTAAGACGATGATCCATCAATGAGAAAACTTTTCCTTCTGTTGTCACTGGCAGGAATGCGACAGTCAAAAGTTTTCAAAAGTCAATAAATCATCCCTTTTTAAAAAGATACTTTCATTTTTAATTATAAAATAATATTAACAAGGACAATAACAACTTCCTTATCATGGTAACCTACATTGTGATTATATCGAGTTTCTGATTAAACCCGGCCAAGAATATTCCTTCTATTCAAGTCCGAATCGATATCCCACACAAAGGAATTCCCTTTTAGCGAAATTTTGATTAAAAATATTTTTTATATTAAATAATAAAGTTGTAAAAAGTTAAATTTCTCTTCCGGTGATATGTGTTTCGATTAATGGAGTATCCGTGTAGTTCATTAAATAGCGGGAGCCGATTCCATTTCGGTTGTGCGTTTATTGATCTGCCTTCAATATCGTGCCTTCTGATTGAAAAATTTAAAAACGGTGAATGCATCCGAATTTTTTTTAAAGAAAAACAATTTTAAGGACGAAAAAGGGGCTTGAATAGGTGCTTCCTCGGATTAACTTAGAGGGCAAAGGTTGACGCGTCCACAAAGATGCTGAGCAGGTGGAGAGGGCTGAGGGACACACTCACCAAAAGCAGTCTGGACGCATCTAATTATCTAATCTTAGCGAGTCAAGTGGCGGGACGCATCTAACCAGCACGCACCTCACCTAACCCAGTTGAAGAAATAAGAAGCCCAGTTGCCACGAATTTTCAGGAATTCTTAACCATCCAGAAGGCTGCACACAAAATTACAGCACCGCAGGAAAATTGATGATTTTCTATTTAAAAAACAGCCACATAAATAATTCTCAGACGTGAAAATTAAGAGCGTTGAAAAGAGGGGAAGCATTTGAGTAAATTAAATTGAGGAGTAAGACATTGCAGAGGGGTGGACCGAAAGGCTATTTTTCATTGGAGCGGACACGTTGCAGAGGAACTGCAAGGGTAGAATGAAGGGAAGAAGGAGGAAAAAAAAAACGAAGAAGGGTCTTGTCGTCTTCGCTTTGGAAAATACGAGTTCCGCATTCTAATGAAGAGCTTTTCTCCGTCTCAGCTTCCCATTTAAAAAGGGGAAATTCCTACCTTTAATTGACCTGATCCTTCGAAAATGGAGGACAACCAGCAAAAAAAGTGCATCATGGGAAACAATAAACGAAGGGGTGACTAACGGTTTTCCTTCTCCGACACATAAATCAACGGGAATTTCTAGCAACATCAGGCTATGACATTGGTACCATCCATAAGGGAATCGATGGCAATTACTTCCTACCCTCTAAATCCTAAAATCACTTACATCCTGTACTGTTTTTTTAATGTTCGTAAGAAGTTTTTTCTATGACGGTTTCAATCGATTCTTTTAAAAAACTCATAAAAAATTCATGGCTTCCCGACTGTTTGGCTAATTGAACTCTTCAAGATTGCAATTTGCGTCAGCGGCTGGCAGGTTCTGGGGTCGAATATTGACGTACCGTCTTGTTTTTCTTCTTGAAGAAAACCACGTTTTTAAACATTTTTTTCGTTGCGTTTTTTATATTTCATGCGTAGAGAGGATGTAGGAGAGTACATTTTGTATCCATATGTCATCAGAAACGTCATGTGCGGAATACTAATTCCTACCGCTTTTTCAAATGTTGATGAACTCTCGATGATGTAATTTTATTTTACCCTCTAGCCATCAAAAACCATGACATTTTCCTGTTATATGCTGTAAAACATTTTTCTAACCTGAAAACCACGTTTTTCTGTACTTGCCATATCACCGTGGCGGAAAATGGAACATTATATAGCTTTCATTGTTAAAATGAGCATGAAGTTATTCACACGTTTTGTTTAATGGAAAAAATAGTCATTCGGTTCTCCCTTTGTGGGTCGGAAATAATAAATCTTAAGTTTTTATTAATTAATGTTACGTTGACGCTATCATTCGGACGTTTTCGTTACCTAAAGGCCTCCTTATGGACTTTTGTCACGTTCTGGAATTTTTTTTTCTTTTGTTATAACGGATAATAACGAAACAAACTAAACTAACAAAAATCTCATTTAATTTTATTTATTCTTTAACATTTTCCTATCATAATTTTTATCGTGTTTTACAACATGCAAATTTGTAGAAGGTAAAAAAAGTCGCACGTGCAGTTTTGGTACTTATGGCGTGTTAACGTGATAGTTTGAAAGAAAAATAGGAGTTTTTAAAATAGAAAAATTCTTCAATTTATTTAGAATTGATTAATGTAAACATTAAAAAAAAAGAGTGTATAAGGAGTGTTTGATGAAAATTTGGTGAAGATAAATCTGACGAAGCTATTTTGGTGTAGAAACACCCGTTTTGTCAGGTGTTCGGGCGTTTAATTTCTATTTTACCGCGTTTTTAATCGCTTTCCTTGATTTTTGGTGTAAAAACATCCATTTTATCCGATGTTCTGGTGCTTATTAATTTTTTGACGGGTTTTAGATCGTTTTCCTCGAGAAAAAAGATTTTCGAACCTTTCTTTACAGTCTTTCGCCATTGGATGAAAATTGGGGTCATGAACAATCCCAGAAAAAATTGGCGACGGACGGCTGGCACCACAGACAATCTTATAATTATCATCAATTTTTCTCTACAGAGACTGTAAAGAGGGGTCCTAAAAACCAAAAATAGGGGGTGTCACAATAACCTCTTTTTGAGAAAGTTGCAAGGTCTTAAATATCTTGAGTAAACTTAAGAAAGTCGGTATCTCGTGTATAAAGTTCTTATCGTATAAAAAGTTGACTATCGCTGCATAAACTTCTTACGTCATAAGTTTGGTAAGATATGGCACGTATCACCAGAATAACCCTAACCCAACATGACATTTCCAATTTGATCAAAATTTCAGTCAAAAATCTGGCATTAAGCAATATCGAAGGGGTTTAAACACCGTCCATTAACCAGATCAGAGAATCCTGAAATGTATGCAAATCCGATAGCTTCCATGTGGAACGATTTAAACACTTCCCAACGACCGAACAATGTTATACATCAAAAGCTCGTTGTAGCCTATTTAAAATCAATGTTAAAATAAAATAATTAAACATTAAAAAAAATAAATTACGCTTTTTAATTAAAATATGAAAAAAGTCATTGGAGGTTCATTAAATAAATAAAATGAAATAAATGTTTACTCGGTGATTTAAAAGGAAAGGTCGAGTTTATTTTGGCCTTTTTGAAAAAGGTTTGGCTAATTAAGCTGTATACTATTGATCAGCAATTGGCGCCCTTTAAAGGATCTTGATTGTACATCGAGGGGAAACCCTGGGTTAATGTGATCACCGTAAAATCTCCCCTAAAACGCCCTGCACTGCACTTTTCTAGTGTGGTAAATTTTTAAATTTTTTAACGTCTGATCACTGGCTAAAAGTTGATTTTGATTTCGCTAATTATGATAGTTGGGGTCTTTCTATGATCTTGATAGTGGATTGAGGGGAAACCCGGATTTAACGTGATCACCGGTAAATCTCCCCCTTAAAACGTCCAGCGTGCAATCCCGGACTGCACTTTTCGGGGGCGGTGATAAATGTTCAAATTTTTTAGTATTGCTTTTATGGTAATGATATTGACGGAAGGAGTATATCGAAGGCTCGGATCGCATAAATCAGAGGCTTTCTGACTAGGAAAAGGGGAGATAAGGGCAGGAGTAAAGTCGGGGTAAGCAGTCTTCAAGGTCTGCCTTATTCCTGTACTAGAAACCTTACATATGGATAAACACAATACGACATCTTCCCTCCAAACTTATCCCCACTGTCCATATCGTTTAAAACGATCTGCAGCTCCCCTTCACTTTTTTAAAGCACCGACTCAATTGTACCAAAAAGTACAATTTCCAGGAGGTAAAATCAGTTCTTTTTTTAAAAGAAGGATTTTCCAATTGTAGTATCTATCAAATCTAAGAGTTCTTTGCTATTTTTTTCTGGTTAGGGAGCGAAACTTAAGTGGTAGGATTTGGGTTTAGCATTGAAGAAATCCTTGATAAACATCTTCCCTTTTTTTTTCTCTCTCCATTCCCATCTGGATTTAGACGTCTCGGACTTTCTTTGCTCAGCGATTGAGCTCGTTGCTGAGGTAGATACCCTCCCCTTCTTAACCTTTTCCTCGAAAATATTAAACATTTCGCCTATTGTGGCTATTCAACCCTTTTCAAGATGTTTCCGACCTGTTTGCCTCTTTCGGCAAAGTAATCCACGCTCCTTTCGAGTTTCTAATCAACCCAAAAGGAAATATTTTATACGCTAGAGTTTGTAAATTATTTGTGAGATCTCTAAGATCTGTGAAAATTTAAATGGAATTTTTAAATTGCTTTTAGTTACTTAATAAAAAATATAAATGAATTTTGAAGATTGATATTCGTCACTTTATTTCAAAGATATTCATATGTAAATGTAGTCGGGGGAAAACTTTTTCCTCGACTTAAGCCAGCTTTAATGAAAAACTTTTTCCTTCCTTTTCTTTTTATCTTAAAAAAAAGAAAGAAAAAAAAATTAATGGGGAAGTGGAGTTTCGAATTGTAAACAATAGCCTACTGTTTAGGGCGGCGTAAGGGATCATTTCCATAAGCCGAAGGGATCCTACGCCTCTTGGGTCTGGTAAAATAATTAACCGGGTCCAATAACACAACAATGAAGGCCGGGTGGGGAGGTGTCAGGGGTCGGGAGGATGAATTTGCAAGTCAGATTTTAATGCCTCCGTCGACTTGACCGGGAAAGGGAGAAATCCTTCTATCAAAGTCGTCGGGAAGCGTGTCCAGCATTTATCTCGGCCTTATATTCATTTATGCCTGTTTGAGCAACAGACGTTTTCCCATTTTCCTGCAAAACAATGATAACAAGGATCCCATGGGATCTTTCTATTGACACTGTTTATCAACTTGCCAAATGTCACCCGTCCAAATCAATCATCGAAGGCCAAAAACGTATCTCCGAGACAAATGCTCCAATTACAATAGTTAAACAACAAATCTACCTAAAACATTAAAATCTTGATTTAAAAAACCGTTAAAACGAAATGAAATCGCCCATTTCAGTCTGATTGAAATGCGCTAATTTACTTTCCACCAGATCAAACAGCCTCCTGGTAAAGCTAACAGAAAAAACGACTTTTAAATTCGTTTCACGTTTTCAAATTATTGAAAAACCTAAGGCTGTGAGTTAAATTAGGCTATTTATATTTCAAGGAGGGAAATAAAGCGAAAGGGGGTGTGCTCATGTGTTCGGAGTAGATTTTCATCTTATTCAAATGCATATTGTTCACGTCTCTAAATCTTCAAGAATATTCCCTAACAACTGTTTTCCATTCTTTTATATTGTGTCTTTCTTAAAAATGATTAAAAATTAATAAAAGAACAATTAAGGCTAAAAAGGAAATGCGAGGCATTTTTAGGGGGGTTTTACCTGGACGAAGTGGCACATAAAGCTTACGCCCTACCAAACACGAAAACTCAATTTAAAACGTCCTTCCTCCCCTTAAGCCTATAAAGAAATTCTGCATTACCGAAACACGGAAGAGGGATAAAAAAAAATGGCAATAAAGACATCAAGGTTTATCGCGTGTGTCGATCGAAGGCGGGTCCCTAGTACTAAAATTTTAGACGTATAAGGGAGAGAATTGGCCATTTTCGAAAGATTTACAAAGGGAAGTATATTAGAAACGTATGGAAAGCAGGCACGTATTGATAGACCTTCTCTTGTCCCTCGAATTGTCAACTGGGGATTGGGTTAGATAAATAGGAAGGCATATTGCATTGTCACCCCCCGTCCCAATCGGCCGCGCTCGCTCGTTTCTGCACATGTGTCCCAAACCACTCTATTTACATGCATTATATATTGTTCGAATATAACAAGAGTCTCTTCGAAAGCTCGTATAGGAGACTCGTAAACAATTTCGAAAAATTTTTTTTTACTCTCCCTACGAAGCAGTACAAAGCATTAACTTCGTGGTCCCAGGTGGGCGCGCACTTCACAGCAACTTTACGTTCGTGATACGTGAGAGGGGGAAACTCCTTTATAAATTCGACCAACTTTTGTTCTACTCTTGGGGAAAACGTTGTTTTCACGTCTCTTTTAATAGTAATAAAACTAATAAAACTTAACTTTTTGACCAGTCTTTTGAAGCATCCACTCCTAATGTAGAATTCTTTACTTTTGGGCAGGAAATTTTGAAGCCAGTATTTAGGTACTGCAAAATTTTGGTATTATATTTTTTATAAGCTGCTTGAGATTGCTGCTATAGATTTTTAAAAGAAAACATACATGGGAAGTGGAGGGGCATAAGAAATGTAATGCATATGTATGGACGTTTAGCAAGTGAATCCGAGGCCTAGGGGGTGGGAGCTTTTAGAACAATAGGTTGAAGAACCTTTTTTTACCGAGTCCCCACAGCAGTAAAATCCCCAGTTGACTTTTTATTATTTCGTATCCCCGACTCTCAACCCTCTTACCGGCAATGATTGCCGGTAAGTCATCCCCTCCGTCTGATTTAATCCGACTACCCCTGAAGCTTTTACGACGCCTTCCCCGCAAAAGTTGAGTTTAACTCGACGACATTCCTCTTGAGCGTCCGCTTTCCCTTCTCCCCCGTTCCTTTCCTCAATTGTTTCTCTCGGGTGGGTTCCCATTTAAAAAACATTCTAAATTTAATTAAAACTCTTTCGCGGGTTCCTCGAGGATTCCGGCCCGTTGTGGTTTTAATCCGTTTCGATAATTAAGACATTTTAAATTACGCTTCTTCATTTATTCGACGAATTTTCCTCTTAAGAAAAACGTTAACCCTCCCAAAGGTAATTATTTAAAATAAATCTTTACATCGTCCCAAAAATCCATATTTTTGAGCCTGAAAATCTCATTTTCTTATGAAAAAACCTCAGAAAACAGCACCTAAAGTTACCTTAGAGATGGGGCAAGTTACCATACAATCTGAAAAGGGTATTCCTCGACCAAATAATCGCTAATAATTTTTTCAGAAAACGCCAAAAATAAGTTTTCTTGAACTTTTCTAAAAATGCCAGTTCAGGTGTTTTTAGCAGAAAATCGAGGAAAACCCTCACAAATCCATTTTTTCGTTGCAAAAAAAATAGAGAAATACCTTTAAATGGGGTAAAAAGGGGGCAAAAGATAAAGAAAAGCGACCCAAAATGCTGGGAAAATGTAGTTTTTTCTCCCGCTGTGTTGGTATTGGAAACAGACCGAGGAGCCCAAAATTGATGTTTTTTGACCAAAAGATTGTTGAAACTCCTTGAATTTTTTTTAAAGTCCACAAAGTAATTTGTTTTCATTTAAACTCTGGACTTTTAAACTTCGTTTGTCTCATTTGGTTTCTATTGTTATTTATTTAAGTCACGAAACATGATGGCGAGACCGAGATTGCCGTTATTCAAATTAATAAAACACAAGTTACGTACGGAAATGAATTTTTCTTAATTTACCCTAGAACGTGTATTTTAAAATGGAGGTTGAACATGCGGAGAACGCGATAAATCCGTTTTCTGGAACCGGAAAACGAAGATTCAGCGTTTACCATCCCCTTATGCTAGTTTAGGGCTTTTCCTATTTTACGAACGGGGATTTTATTTTGTTCTCAGCAGATGGGACAAAGTGGCAATTAAATTTCGTTACTTTTTTATACACTAACAAAACCTTGAGAAGGGAAAGGGGTGGAAGTGAGTGATAGTCTACTGCAGCGGCCCAGTTGCAATCGATATCATTCTTCGGGGAGGGGCGAGGCGGGCTGTTGGCAGAAAGCGAGGGGGGGGGGGTCCACACCTGTTAGTGTCTGCACAAAACTCCGTTTATACGCCATGTACAACTCATTGTGTCATTAACTTCACCTGCTGCTTTTCGAGACGAAAACCATAAAATCTAAACATTTTCTCATCAAAATACTCCTAATATGGACCTGCATGCCAGGAATTTTTTAAATTAACCCGACAAGAATTTTTTCGTGTTGCCTTTTTCAGAATGAAAACCTCAGGCGAGAAGTTAACCCCATAACTTCGCATTAGACTTCGTGGTCCCGCCCGCTAATCATAAAAGAGGTGCCGCTCTCCGGGAACTAAATAAAAGCCGAAAAAGGGACCGGAGTTTTGAAAATTAGAAAGGAAGAGGAGAAGAAAAAAGAAGGATTTTCAGACTAAAAGTCGGGGTGATTAGAGCGAAAAGATCAGACCTCGACAAAGAAACCTTAATTAAGGCTTTCCGGGATTCACCGCTAATGGAACACCCGTGACAATCAATGCCAACTTTTTAATTATTTAAGCCTTGTGTATTTATTTTCTTAAAAATTTGATAGATTGTGTATGCTTAATGATGATGTTATACGAATCGGTTTTCCCCCTCATAATCAACTTTCAGGAGAAAAAAAAACATTCACTTTAGTCCCCTACTGTTTTGGTCTGCGGTGATGAAGAAGCTGTCATTACAGATTTAGCTTCTCCGATGGCTAAACGACGAGCTGACTCAGAGGGCCTTCTTGGATCTATTACCGAAGGCGACTAATTGAATTGTCGGCCACACCATTTCCCTCCCGTCCTCACTCAAAACTGATTAGCCAGACGCTCGATCAGAAATGAGTTCTCTGGAAATTCTCTTGTTTACTTTCCATTTCTCTCTCTCTTTTGTAAAGTATCGACTCGGAAAAAGCGAGTTGCCGGGGGTGGTGCAATATGGGGCCGTGCGTTATGAATTCAGATGCCTATTGTGTAGATAAGGAAGTGAGCCGGTGGTTTATGTTGGCAAAGCTGTTATTGCAACCATTCGCTTCTCTAATGCTTTCACAAAACGGCTGATAAAAGTCGAGTCCAAACTTCTGTTCTGAATCATATCCCTTTCCATTTGCGTAAAACTAAAACACATGGTAGACATTTTTTTTAAATAAATGAAAAAACGGTAGAATCTCATAGGCTGAATATTTATGTAAGGTAGTCATTAGGTCGTATTTAACCAAAAAATTTGTAGGTTATTCAACAAACGGGTTAATAAGTCATTTGACTTGAATTCGCGTTAATGAAGGGAGGCCTTTCTGACAATTAGACTAACTGCTGATGAGCGTGTCCGAGTAATGCACTCTCGGTTTTTGATGGTCCATTTCCGTCAGGTATGCGACTCCCTGGTATGCAGCAATTTAAAAGATTAAACTTAAAAAAATATACGTCCTTTAATTTTCCTGGCTTAAGTGAGATTTTCCTCGAAGAATCAAGAGATCAGACGACTACAAGAGGGTAATTAAAGGCCTTAGACTCTAACGAGGTGCGGCTTCGGTTCTTACGATCTTGGATTTCCATTCCGACAAATCCCCTAGGTTTATCTCAATTGTAAATAAGTAAAAGAAAAGAAGCGGTTTTTCTTTTAAAAACATGCCGTGACTCGAAACCAGCGTATTGACCCAGTAGGTTGAATAACTTTATTATTACTTTCCAATCTTAAAAAAAGCAAAAATTTTTTCTTTTCCATGACATCTCGACTTTTTCCTTCTATTGTTTTTATAAAACAAAAATATGACAACAGGACGTATGGATTCAGGAAACAGAAGTTCGAGACGTCTTCTGCCGGAAAAGAAACTTGTACAACTTGTCACATATACTTCGTAAGGATGTCCGATTCTTTTCAAGTTTTTATTTATTTTTTACTCTAGAAGCGTTTTTTGTTCCACGAGATGCTCAAATAAAAATTAAAAGACCTTTGTTTTGCCGTTTTTTTTCTGAATTCTTAAAGGGACATTTTTCTTTAGAATCGATTTCATTCAGTTAGTTTCTTCAAATTCTTAACAGGTGGCGGTCAAATCTCCATAATACCATTTTTTTATAACCTCAGTAGTAAAGTTCTCCAAACAAATAAATCCATTTTCTGAAAGCCTAAAAAACTGCATTTGTCAGATTTTTTGAAGTTTTTCCTCATTTTTTCGATGGATGAATTTTTGTCCTTTCGACCGAAAAAAAACCTTTTCCTCAGGTTTTTCACGTTTACAAAATTTTCTGAGTTTTCCTCCATTCACTACTCAAAAATTTGACGTTGAGTTGTATTGAACCGGGCTTCCTATCTATGGCCGTTGGCATAGTTTCCTACCAGGCAGAACCACGATCGCCACCTCATTGGCTCAATTTTAGCCTCACTGTTTTTCGCTGCCTGAGAATGTATATTTTTTTTGTATTTCCGCCATTGTTAATGGGTTGAATTGAACTTTTAACAAATTAGTGAGAAAAAAATTGAATTGAAAAAAATCCAATTATGTAAAAGTCAATTACGGTAAAAAAAAAAAAAAAAAAATTCCCATGTCGCTCATTTAAAAAAATCATTTAAAAAAATTACTATATAAATAATAAAATCAACAAAAATGGGAGGTAAAAAAAAAAAACTAATTAATTGTAATAAAAGATCAACAAACGGACAATTTACCATTGTAATTGTTCAAGTGGTGATAAGGTAATGGACTTTAAACGGAACCGTACGGTACAGCGGGGGTTGGTTCACCCTTTCGCCCTCCCGCCCTTTTTCGCCTCCGCCACCTCGCCCTTCACCCATCTACCGAACTTCCCACCCCCTCCAAAATCGACGGAGAGACATCGCTTTCCCGAGCTCAGTTTCTCACTAGTTCCCCGTGAAGCAACATGCTCCCTATCACCTGTAAGCCAATATTTACGTCACCTTTATTTTCCTGCACCTCATTTTTTTTAAACTTGATTTTTATTTGTTATTAATTATATTTTTTAATAAAAGTTTTGTTTTATTAACTTTTTTTTATTTATTTATAAGCAATACTACATTTTATTTATGAACATTCTAATCCTTATAAATTAACCACAATGCGCATTTCATTAATTTGTCTTTAAAAAAAAAGCTAATTACTGATCAATTATTAAAAAAAATCCCATCACCTCAAATTAAATTTATAATTGTTAAAAAAGAAATTTATTTTCAATGTTCCCTTGCACTTCAATAAAATATATTTAGGGGACTAATAATCAAATTAAATTATGTGAATGGGGGGGGAAAAAAAGAAAAAAAAAAGTTGTTAAAATAAACAAACGTGGTTTTTGTTTGACCATATTGTAGCCAATGTGTGCTGTGTAAAAAATTGTCCGTTTTCCTTTACGCAAATAAAATAATTTTTTTCCAAACATATTTAACATCCAATACAAAAAAAGAAACAATTTTACTTTTTGGTGATCGCACAATTGGCGTCCGTTTCAATTAATTATCGGTTATATAGAAAAATAGGGAAGTTAGTTGATTTTTTGGTTTATTTTTTATTTACTTTTTTGGCTTTTAGGTCCGGGTGAATTATTGAATGAAGTTTTTAGAGGGTTCGCGCGAAACGTCCATCAGCCGTTCGAGTTATCAGCTCGTAAAACCCCTTCACGATCACTAAAACGTCTTTCTAATTAATTTTTGATTAGGCTTTATAAAAGTCATTAATCATATAACTTCTCGGTTTTCGTTAAAATACTTTTTATGAAAATAAAGAGGGTAAATTTTACTACTTTTTTAATGACTGCATGGGGATTTTAATTAGAAGTTTTAATTAAAACAACAATTCAAATGAAATTGATATTGCTAGACTATTTCTAAGTTTTTAAAGTAAAAGTTTTAAAAAAACGATTAAAATCGTAAATATTATGATATACAGGGTGTTTCCGTCACTCTGGACCATTAGTTTATCTCCAAGGCTTTTGGCCTAAAAAAATGGGCATCTTCGGCTTTTTAAATCCGATTTACAGGGGCTCCAGAGCTACCATAACTCCAAATAAAATCCCTACTTTTGATTAAGGATTGAATCTTAAATTATAGTTGATTTGACAGTTCTATGATTCCGTTTTTCTACCTAGCTCTTCCATAAAAATAAAAAAATAAATTTATTTTTTTATGATGGAAGATGGGTAGAGGGGCTAGGCAGCCAAAGGTGTTTTACTCAAAATCATGAGCGCATAATTAACTGAACTTGCTGCCAGCCCTTCTGCCCATCTTCCATCTTAAACCACATCCACCACCCATTTTGTATTTTTTTATGTGTATATTAAATTATTTAACGATAATAATGAATCAAATTACCTACGTCGTAGATTTAATATAATAAAAAGTTTTTTCCTTTAACCGTTAAGTAATTACTTCAGAGATTATTATTTAAAAAAAAAGCATGCCAACCTACATCAGAATAATTAGATTTTAGATTTTATTTGAGTCTAATTAAAAATCAAATTAGGAGCGAAAAATAAATTAAACCCTCTATAAAAATAAACAGCTTAATGATAGCAACGCCGCAGTATACAAGAGAGTAAAAACGTTCTTAAAAAAGGACGTAAAAGGAAATTAAACGTTTAACAAATCAAATTAGGAGCGAAAAATAAATTAAACCCTCTATAAAAATAAACAGCTTAATGATAGCAACGCCGCAGTATACAAGAGAGTAAAAACGTTCTTAAAAAAGGACGTAAAAGGAAATTAAACGTTTAACAAGGGATTAGTTCTTAATAAAAAGGAGCCATTTACTTAAAAAATGTATATAAAATTTTATAAATATAAGTTGGTAATTATTTTTTATTATGTGCATGTTTTAGACATGAAAAAGTTATTAAACTTAGGCTAAACCAGCGCAACGCCCTGTTTAACGTGTAACGTATCCCTTTTCGCCTGATTGGGTTCACTCCTATTTCGAACCCCGTTTTCCTAGTAGAGCTTAATTAACGTTTCAATCATTAAACATATTAGAACATCAAAACGACCTAAATATAATTAACTAATGCGCTAGATTTATGGAGAAATGTTGTACATAGATGGATTTTAATATAATGAGTTAATGCAGCAACAGTTTTTCAACCGTGGAAAAAATTCTTATTATAAAACAACGAAATCTTTTGAAAATCTAGTAAAATGTGTATTTCTTGTTTAAAACCTACAAAAATGTTATTTTAATAACAGAAAGACCAAATAAAAACAGGCTTTCCTCTGCAAAGAAAAATCAGGGCTTAAAATGCGTTTAAGGAAGAGGAAAATTAAGTGAAACCGAAAGGAAATGAAAATAACTAAAACAATATCCAAACATTGACTATGTAGAACCTAGGTTATAAAAACATTAGAATACAGAATCTAAAAATTATACAAATGAAAGAAATACGCCGTTTAGTAAAATTTCTATATAGATTTTCCTTTAAAAAAATTGTTTCTGGGCAGTAGATCCAAATAATCTGGTCTGAAATTCAGTTTTTGCTCAAAATTACCTTTCAAACGTACGTAAATTCCTTAAAAATTTTCGGTTTTAAAATTTAATCATCCTGAGAACCGTAGGCAAAATATAAATTACTTATGGGCCAGATTATGTCTACTTAATTGTTTATCGACATTAGTGTTAATCAGGGAACCGAATTTCAATTATATGTAATTGCTCATTGTCTATTCCCTAATAAATTAGTCCGCTAATGAAACATTATTTAGTGAAAATAATTGGTTTTAGATGATTAGGGCAATTTCCGCGGCGGAGCGTGAAAAGCAGTCCGTTTTTAGTTGAAGTGGCGTAGGGTCGTCGGGGATTTGCGGCGGGTTTTAGGGGGGATCGGAAGAGTCCCTACCGTCACTAATCGTCCGGATGAAATATACGTCGACCGTTCGAATCGTACGCTTTCCAAATAATTAGGGATTAAAAGGGTTAATTGGATGTGGCCAGGATGATGTGTACGAAGACTCGATTTAATGTTCCGTTATACGGTTTTTTAATTTTTTTTTAAGCTAATTATACAAAGTTAATCTTCCGTGAATACCTTATCAAATCACCACCTTAAAAATATAAAAAACAGACTTCAAAGTGTTCAAAAGCCTTTAAAAAAATTTTTTTGTACAAAAAAAAAGGTGTTTTACACGTTTATACAGAGGATAAATTATGCTCGAGTCATAGCCCCACAGGATTACCGTCCCACTTATTTTATTTCCAACCATTTCTCACCCGCGAAGGTTATCAGGAAATGATTTATCAGGCAAGTTCTCAAAACGCTTGTCCTTCCCCAGAAAGACATATCGAAATTTGTCTTTCCCAGAACAAGATCCGTAAACGTACAGAAAAAGAAGAGGGAAAAAATGAAAAATTAGGATTAAAACGGTTCAGGATGCTCGAATTAAATCGCACGATGAAAACCTAATTCCGCATTTTCCTCGTGATATATTCACTCTGATATTACTACGCTAATGTCTGCCAGGATTAGAGTTAAACGTAGGAAGGCCCAACAGTCCTCGGTTAAGTTATTAATCAGACGGGTTTCTATGTTAATGGGCCTTTCAACGGATTAATCTGTGAGATTTACACCAAAAATTTATTTTGTTCCCATTTTCAATAATCAAAATTCTGATTTACCTAAAAGAAGGTTACAAGTTCTAAAAGTTGAATCATTATTTAAATTCTGATAAAAAAAATTAGACCCGGGTAGCGCCTTTTATTATTTTTTTCCCTACCTGAATGGTGTTTTTGCATCAAGGGCCGAGACGGGCGTGCTCTGCATACAGATTATTCTGAGCCAAATCCTGATATCCGTAGCCACTAACAACCGCTTAGCCCCCGTAAAAGGGGGGAGAAAAACAACCCGTGGGTTAGAGACACACACGTACGACCTTTTAAAAACGCCGATATTTTTCCTTGCCCCCATTGCGGATGTTGAACAATAATAATAGGTACGATAAGCCAATTGTGAGGGGTTTTTAACTTCTTAGCTTTTCAGGCTTTAAGTTTTGTTCTATTGAAATATTATATTTCTGTAGAAAAGAAAAAAAATTTCACTCTTCATTGGCCACAGATAAAGCGGATCAGAGAGCTGTATTTAGGACTCGAACACTGGATCTTTCGATTACTGGTCCAGTGCGTTCACGCCTGCACTAGATTAAGTCATCAATTGCTTTCTTTTGATATTTTTGGTCGTTGGAATTCTAAACAAAAGGGCCGAATCGCCTGCCCTGTTGAATGGCAAGGCATTAATGGTTTCGGACCAACTACAGCAATGGGCAATAATTCCATTCAAAAGCGCTTTTCTTCACGCCCATAACCTTTCGACTCTCAAAAATTTTCTTCTGAGCATTTTTTCTTTTTTTTTTGAAATTTCGTCTTTCTTTATAAAGCCAGGCGATTTTGGTTAAATGTTGTCTTCGGGAGATGATCTCCGGCAAATGTTGCTATGCAGCCTATGAAGCACTTACCAACTGCGCCCAGGGGAGTCCGATTTTCTTTTCGCATGGGAATTGGAACGCCTAGCCGCACGTGGCATCTACTCAGGCCGTCTACACATTCATGATTTGCTCAGTTGATTAACTGTTGCTACGACTTTTATCAACATCTCTGATTTTGAACCATTGGGGCCGGAAAGAAAAAAATTTTAAGATACCTGTTAAGTACCTACTTCATTCTTGGTATTAATTTACATGTTTTAATTTATTTAGGTACTTAAGTTTAAGCCTAACATAAAAGGATATATAAAGTTACTTTAGCCTTAGAAAAATTTAATTTAAGGGGCAAATTAATTATATATTCAGATTTATTTATAACAGAAGAGAGAAACTTCTTTAGAGTTTCATATATCGCTGCAGTCAACCAGCTAATGAAGCCCTTAACTAGTGGTTGGGGGGGGGGGGGGCTTAGAAAAAATTCAAGAAGTTTTCATTAATTAAAAATGTATCCTTGATTTTGGATCCTCTTTTTCGTTATAATTTATAAAAAAATCCTTTTTTCTCTGGAGAAGATGGCTCTGTAAGAAGGATTTGTATGAATATTAAAAAGATGGGCTTAGATAGGAAAAGTAACGTGTATAAAATAAAGAACGTTGGAGATCCTTTATCTGTGGGATAAAAAGGATGTATGAATGTGATAGAATTAGCCTCTCGAGTGCGGAGAAAGGAGTCGGCGATGTGTAAAGATTTGTATTGACAGTTCCCTGATTCAGTCGTAGTATTGAGTGGTGGCTGGGGAGGATAAGTAGGAGTGGGGGTTTAAGTATGGGAGAGGGAAAGGCTCTTCTTTCTGATTCAGTCACCTTAGGATGACCACAGATAAAGCGGATCAGTTACCCTCGTTTCCTCTTTTTCCCCCTTCCCACTCTCACGATTTAATCAATACCACCAGATATCGCAAAATTTAAAAAAAAAATGTATTATCACAAAATATGTTTCTGATTCGTAAATATTTTAAAGAACAAAAAATCACAAAGGAGGAGAAAAAAAAGATAAAAAAATATTTATCCAACTCAATAAAAAGTGAAGTTTTAAACTTTGAAACGAAGTGGGAAGTTTGATTTTCTCTCAGGAGAATTGAAAAGAGGCCTTTTTTCTTATAAATATCTTCCTTTTTTAACGAATATTTTCTCGACAATTGGATAATAGAACCTACTGACCTAATTGGTATTTTTTTCAGAGATTTTTTTTAATAGCAATAGTCGTTAATTGATTGAATGGAACTAATTTCGTTCAGTCATTTTACGCGATGGTTTTCAACAAGAGATACCAAACTTAGTTTTCGCCTTTCTCGCGTGACAAAGTGTGTGAACAAAGTTTTCCTCCCACCCTTTTGGGCCGACTACCACAACCAACTTCGCCAAACAAACTGGAGTGTTACTGAAAGGTTCTTCCATCACCGGACATCTCATACAAAATTACCCCGAGGATCAATTTCAACTAAAAGAAAACTACCTAAAATATGGATCAAAAAATAATTTCCTGTCAACAGACCAACTTGACGTTCCGGTTTCTACAGAAATATTTTAACTTCCTTAAATTTTAAAATTATAGCCTTCCCAAAAAGTTGGTGCCATTTAACCTGCTTAGCTTTGAAAACGAATGGAAGGGACCTTCGATAATTCTTTCTACAAGATGAATTAATTATTTGACATTAAGTTTTACTGACCTCTCAATATGTTTAAGGATTATTTTAGAAAAATCTCTTGTCAATTAGTTTAGTTTATTTTGAATAACCAGAGAAAATAAAGGTTTTTAAAAAAAAAAAGCGGATAATCTCCGGGAATAAAAGATTGGCAGACAAAGGAGGAAAAAGAGTTAGCACTAATTTATTTTATTTTCAACAGACATTGAGACAGATAAAGGGTGGATCAAATACTTTTTTTTAAGATTGGAAAAAAAGACTTAAAGGGGGGCAAAATAAAGCCGATTCGAGGCCGTCTTCAAAGTTTCCGCGATTCGAAAGAAAAAAAAAACCTCAAGGGCGAATCGATGAGATCCCGTTAGTTAATGTTTCTATCTGATAAGACGACATGCCCGTTCCGACTCGTTATACTTTAACGAGAGCAAGCACGGCAACTATTAAATACCCAAAAATTGGTCCCCCACCTCCGCAAAAAAAGCAAATATTTTAAAAACGCGATGGTTTTTCTGACTAGAATCCGCATGAAATCCGGCCCTTCGTAAATGTACTTCCCTTGAATTAATACAGACATAAATATCACGTTAATAACAGGAGGCTAAGTGCCCTATTTATGGGCCCGCGGACCCGCCATCCACTTAATTTATTGTAATTTTCTTCTTAGTAAACATTGTCCAATTAAAAAAGGATTTGCGAGTACCATCTATTTTTTCTTAACTCAAAAGTATTTTACAAAATATATAATAAACAAGAAAATTTTCAAATGTACAGTGAACAATGAGGATTTGCCATCCTAGCTGTCTCAAATATGATGCGATTCTATAGGTTTTGCCATTTAGAGGGGTGAGTCGAAGACCGAGCGTTTTTTTTTTTTTTTTTTTTTTTTAAGCATCCTTCTCAAATGATAGCCTTTTTTCACCATAAATTGATTAAATAACATAAAAATTAATTACATTTTAATTTTTATTGCGGGTGTATTCCGCAAGGGGGTTGATTTTACTCGGAGATAGGTTCACTGTAAAAAGATAGAAATGATTGTGACAGAGGGAATAGCTCACCTGACGAGGCTTTTTAAGCCGAAACGCGTCGTGAGATACCCTTATCACAGCCATTTCTTCCAGTCATTATTGGTTAATTATTTGATAGAAAATCAACCCCCTTCCGGTATACACACGCAATAAAAATTAAAATGTAAATGTAATGTAATGTCATGACAGAAAATCTGTCATAAAAATTAAAAATCAATAATGAGGTGGTGAGTGGCTCTATCTCTTGGAGAACGGTGGAGGCGGTGAGCTTTAGGGAGACGGTTTGTTTCTGGCTTCCCGCTGTATCCACTAAATCTCTGGAGATAGGTTCACAGTGAAAAGATTGAAATGATTGTGCTAACTTGACGAGGCTTTTTAAGCCGAAACTCGTCGTGATATACCCGTTATCACAGTCATTTCGTCTTCTATTATTGGATAATTGTTTGATAATAAAAATAATCTTTCAAGAATCCTTAATTTTGTTTGTATATTTTTTTTTTTACTATCCTGAAAATAATGACCTCGAAATTTTGATTTTGAAAGATTGAAATATAATAACGTCGATGATAACGTTTATAATCAGTTATCAGAGAATTACGAGGGATCTCCCAGAGGGCAAATTACGAACGAGTCTCGAAATTGTATACCTCACCCTTCGTAGTGTATCATTACCGCTTGATTTAAAGCTCTGGAATCCATCAACCCCATTTCCACTTAAACAATTCGCGTTCCGGGCAGATATTGATCATATTAAAAAGAATACCGTCATTTTCCCCCCATTCCCTTATACTTAACGGGTGAAAAATGGTTTGTTTTTCGACAATAACAAACCAGTGATAAATGTTTTATACAACATTTTCATATTTAAAAAAGCTAAAATATTTACGGTTTTTTAGGCTTTTGGATAAGTAGGTTCCATCCGGCCATTGTTTTATTTTGTAATAATTTAACAACGGGAAATATTATTTTATTAGTTACAAACATCCTTTCAAATTGAATTTTTTTTAAATATAACCAGGAGAACTAAAATTAGCGATTCTATGAGAAAGTAGGGTTCTAGCTTATACTGATACCTAGGATACAAATACTGAAAACACGAAAGTCACATAAAACTTTAGTTTTAAGAAGCTAATAACGTTGAATTATATCTCGCTTATTTTATTCTATTTACAATTTTATTTTGTTTTTTTGAGGGGATGAAAAAAAAAACGACAGTTCGTATGTTTGGTATGGTCGATAAGGGGCAGAAAGAACAATTCTGTTGCTCCCGAGGCAGGTAACTGTATTGTTTCATTAGCCGGAGCTCGGTTGTCATTAGAGTGGACTCCGGGATCCCAGAGAGAGGCTTCTTTTCAATATTGGACTCAACCGGGCAATCAGAGGGGAGGACCGATGTTGTCAGATGTGGTTCGACGGGAAGGCGTGACTTGGCTTGATGAAAAGATATCGTCTCCGTCGTTTTTTTTCAACCCTCCCTCGCACGTTCGAATCGTTTTATCGACTAAAATGACAATTGTTCCTTCCCTAAATATTTCAGGTCATTAAAAAAGACCTGCCAGTTCCCCTCGTTTCGTTATAGTGATTTTTTGATTTTTCTTCGCGTAAGTCCTTTTCTCAATTTTTTACGAAGTTACAAACAGTTTGGACTGTTCAAAACTTCCCGAAACAATTCAGTTTCAACGTTAAAAATAATAAATTTCCTAGGAACTTTTCAAAAATTTTCGATATTATTCTCCCTCCATCCTATTAATTTTCAATAAAAATATTCGCTAGAAAAAGTGAGATGACATATAGGTGGTGATGATTTAAATATATGCTTCAAATTCATAATACATTGAATCAATAATAAATGAAAAAAATAGATGTTTCTATGGGTTTTTTTTTATTATAATAATAATGTATTTCATTTTTTGTGTCATAATTTTGACGGATATTTTTCGATTTGAATAATATATTTTGTTTAAAAAACTAAATTTATTCAAGTAAAATGAAAATATTAATGAGATTTTAATTATCATATGGCGGCAATAATATTCTAAACCGGACAGAATCCTATTTAACTTTGTAGCGATACAATAATTTAGTTCGATGCGGTCGCCCTCAAACATTTCCAGGGCAGCTCCCACCTGTCAACAGAGTTGGAAATTCCCTTTACGATTTATTATTAAAACAATGGTAGTTTAGTCGAAAATAAAAGGAGTTTAATCGTCGATTAATCGAGTAAACAAAGATTTAGATAAGCAAATGAAGGTCGGTCAAAAAAAAAGCACCTACATGCTCTTGCATGCTTCAGGTCAATGAAAGCTTCATTCATTAGATTTGAGATGAACTAATAACGAGCTTTGAATATTCATGATTTTGTATTTCTCACACGCCTCTACGTCTGCGAAATTCGCACGATTATATGTCTGGTATGTGCACCAGATAATTACGGATATTTGGTTTTTAATTGGTTGGGAAATATTCGAACTATTAACTTCAGTTATGATGAATAAATCAAGTGATAGGGTCATTTTGAAAATAAGATTATTGACCCACTCAGTAGCGGATTTCTTCAGCTACAAGGTGGGGGAACGATCCCCACCAATTACCCCTGATTGCTGCGTAAAGGTTACTAAATATAAAGGTTATCATTGAGTTTCTCCTGCATTTCTGATTTATCTAGGGGAAAATTTGGTGGATAACAACCACTGGTAAATTTAATTCTAATTTAAATTTGAAGGGATAAAAACAGGAAGGAAGAAGAGACTACAAAAATTGTCCCGAGCAGGACTCGAACCCGCATCTCCAAAAAAGATCTCCGCCGTGCGAACCATTACACCATCGAGGACGAGTAATGGTACGCACTACGGGAGATACCTCAAAGCTGTCATTATCTCAACCGCTCTGGCGCTTATTTTTCAAATCTCTTTAACCTTATATTCTTTGTTTACTATAATTTAATACTACCGCACGATTTTTATTAATCGATATTTTCTCGAAAGTCCTTCAACTCGAGGTATTCCATTCGAGAAACCACGTAATTCAAACTAGGGTTGCTTAACCTGATTTTTTAATCCCTTTTATTGGTCTTCCCGACGAGGTAATGATACATCTAGGGGAGAATTTGGTGGAGATCTGTTCTGGAGATGCGGTTTCGAGTCCTGCTTGGGGGCAAATTTTTGTAGTCTCTTCTTCCTTCCTGTTTTTATCCTTCAAATTTAAATTTGATTTCTGATTTATAGTTTTCATTTACCGATATTGTGCATTAATTTATAAAACTAAATGAAAGAGGAGTACCTAGAGAATTATAATCCATACGTAAAAATACCTTCAAAAAAGTATTTGCTGAAAAAAAACCGATGTGGTTACATCATAGCTTCAAAGGTTTAATTTAAAAGATAATATCAGAGAGGTGGAGACGGTGTTGTATATTGGAAAATGAAAATCGGTGATTCTACCGGTTCAATACGTATTTCTAGTGTCGGCGGTGATGGGTGTGGGTCGCTGAGGGGCGGAAAGGGGGGTAAATACGAGGTACAAAGCAATAAGGTTTAAGTTATAGGACTGTTATTTCTATTTAGCGACGGAGAGTGCTCATAAAATATTTGCTTTACCAGTTTTAAAATGGTGCCTACCCCGTGTTCCGTTTCAGAACGCGTTTTCACGGAGAAACGGAACGCGGGGTAGCGACGAGAATAATGCAAATGGAGCCGGACCATCCTTTCGGTGTTTTAAATCCCAAATTCGAATCGCGTGTGAATATTGAAAGGGAGGGACCCGACCCGTGAGGTCCATCCTCTGACAAATTAATGCAGACTCAATCCTCGAATTAATGTTAACGATGACAAAATTTCTCCAACATCGGTTTTATTTTTTATAATTAATCTACCCAAATAAATTAATACAAATCCATAATTTAGGGCATTGAAGGACCTGTTAGATCGCCTAATTTTGACAAGGCGAAAGTTTTCATATCTGATAGCAATTATATAAACATTTTGAGGGCATCAGTCCATAAAGAGTTAGCAAAGTCTCCGATTTGAAAGTTCCTTCCGGTATTCGGTTTGTAAATGCAACAAGTCCGGACGAGATTTGAGATTGAGTGTAAAAAGTAGATAAAGGAAGTGTGTCGACATCTGGGTAGGTAATTCTTTTGTTGAGAGTTTGAGGGCGTTGGTGGGAGCAGCGAGCCGTGGTTCCACCGGTCATAGGCCACCGAGCACAAGGACGGTCCATCCCTCAAAGAAAACGATCATCTCATCTCGTTTTTGTCCGTTTCCCGTCCGACACGCCTACAAACAAAGGGAAAAAACGTCCGGGACCACTCGTTACACCTGTGACATATTTAATTGGCTTCCTCCAAGGTCTAAGACATTAATTTTTTTCTTTCTCAAACTAATAAAAAATACCAGCCGAGATTGATTCTCTCATTGAAAACTCCGATTCTTTAAGAACCTTTTAGTTTTTATACTATTTTTATCCTCGAAATCCTAAAAAAGATTTCACTTCCGATCACTTAGAGAAACGTTGAAAATCCTTCAGATCATGGCATTATTTTCAAATACCTTAAAAATTCTATATATTTTTTTCTCTTATTTCGTGTCCACTTATATAAGAGGATTACACGAAGAATTTTTAAGTTATTCTGAAATAAACAAGTTGAACTCTAGGGGATTAAATCGATTCACAATATTCATTTAGTTCAAAATTAATAGATTCGTACTCATTTGTTTATGTTTGTTCAATAAATTAATATTAATTAATTTATTATTTATACACCTTGGTAAATATTTTAAAAACCTTTTCGATTAATTTTAATTACACTGCAAAATGCTTACTAGGTTTAAATAAAAAACTGGGGCTAACAGAAAAATGAAATAAAATTTTAAATTATTTTTCTACCTCTTTTAATGGAGAAAACCTCTTTCAATTAATTAACCATTAATGGAGGTAGAAATGACTTGATAACTATCTCACGACGCGTTTCGGCTTAAAAAGCCTCGTCAGGTGAGCTATTCCCTCTATCAAATCTTTTCTACTGTGCCCCTATCTCCGTGAAATTTAGTGGATACAGCGGGAAGCCGGAAAAAAAACAGTGATAGAGGGAATAGCTCACCTGACGAGGCGTTTTAAGCCGAAACGCGTCGCGAGATGAAGTTATCACAGTCATTTCTTCCTCCATTATTGGTTAATTGATAGTAAAATCAACCCCCTTCAATTCAACCCCAAGAATTAAAATGAAAACCACTTTTTACTGGATTTTCGGAAGTTTTCCTTGGTTTTTAAGCGGAGGATCTCCTTTGAAAAATATTTTGTGATTCTCCTGTTTTTTGAGCTTTAAAATCCCTATTTATAGGGCTTAAGAAGTTTCTGTGCTTTCCTTCTTGAAATACCCCCTTATAATTACGGGATTTTCAGGCGTTTTTCTCGGTCTTTTGGCCTAGAAAACCATTTTAAGCATATTTTCTGAGCGTTTTTTTGCCAAAAACCACAATTTTTAAAGTAGTTTAACGGTGGTTGTTGTCGCTTTCTGCGTCTAATCCTCAAAATTTGTCGTCCTGTGAGGAGTAGGTGATGAACTGAGGCCTTCCTCGCTACCCTTCGCAGAATTTGTAAATACGCTCGTATCCTTCAGATAGATAAAAGATTGTTGAAAAAACTAAATTTTTAAAATGATGTTTCTTAGTGTTTACTTTAAGTGAGTTTTGATCTCCTGAGTAAGATAGTTAAAAAAAAAATTGTAATAAAATATGACTGGAGGATTTCCTAAGGGGGCACCCTCTTTCAAACATTCTTTACGATCGACTACGCGAAAAGGGCATATCCGTAAGAGGGAGCGAGGCGACCCTCGAATCAATTTCGAGTACATTAGGGCAGTTTCGCAGTCTTTAGTAGGGTCTCTTGAGGAGGTGCCGGGTGTATAATTTATTCAAGTTTACTGTTACACCCTCGGAGACCCTCCTAGTTTCAATAGGGGAAAGTCATATTAAAAAGGCAGTCTTTATTTTTATATAAGGGATTTTTTTTACGATGAATTTTACGATCATCGAAGGTCTTTAATTCAAAAGTAAAATTTAAACAACCCGATTTCTGCTGTTATGAACAGATAATCGATTATGGGGTTTAGGAAGAGCGGGTACTGTTGACAGGGCCGACCCCCCTCCGCCCTTGGACATTTATACCTGTTTGTCACGCAAATTATCCTCCCCTTACAATGCTCATTCCATCCGAGCAGAACCGTTGACAGCCACTTGTTTACGATACCGCCCGTCGATTGTTATCTAGATCGAAAATATCAAAAGGAGAACACCATTTTCATGAGAAAACTTGGTGCTTCTATTCAACTTGTTCTGGTTCATCGCGATGAGCAAATATTACCTGATTTGACCCTTTTGAAGTCCCATTTTCGGCCTGCAATGGATTAACGTATAAAGCGCAAATAAAAAATTCTCCCTTTCTATCTCGTTTCCTAGGGCCTTCGGTTTTTGGGAGAATACGCCGAAGTACACGCTGAAATGGGGGTTCGCCGTATTTCCTTATCACTTTTCACTGAAAAAAAATTAAAAAAGACAAATTGTTTCTTTGTTCAATATAAACGCCGGCTCTAAATAAATAAAGTCTCCATTGGCTCGAAAAAAAAGGGGGAAATTGTTGTCATTTCAGACCTTCTAAAACAAAGTGACACTCGTTCATTTCGAGTTTACCGTTTGAATTAGTTACGAGGATTTCTTAATTCGTATGTGCGCTCATGCTTGTTTGTCTCCCTTCGTACAATCGCAGTGTTTCTCTTTCTGAATAACACCCCGACTTCATTTTACGAATCATTCACAATTTCATTTAAATCTTCCACTCTTCAAAATCTATTTATTTTTGACGAAAACTTTACTCTCTAATGCAATGTTTTATTTGTAAAAATTTTCGACGTACTGGCCTAATAACTCGGCTAATAATTTTAAAAAGTTGGTACTGCCGTAAAAGCGGACAAATTTGTGTTCAGCAAATCGTCATAAAATGGCGGGCGTTCTCACAATTAAGAATCGGGAAGTGAGCTCTACTCATTCAACTTATGTATTTTATGACGATTTCTTTTATAAAAATTTATGACATTTCAAGGTGTCTTTAATAAATAAAGCTGTCCTATAATCCTATTGTCCTACATTTTACTTCTCAATGCAATGACATTTCGTTATAATTTAAGATTATGACTAGTTGTACTTTAAAATTTATGATGATATTATACTTAGTTGAAATTATGACAAGACGTCTGTATGACGAAAGTATGTACCTTGAGATTTAAGAAAAATCTAATCTTTATTTAATTTTAGAAAAAAAGTCACCTGTATTACTTTTCACCTCATTATACTACTGGGTCACTGTTTGACATGCAAGGCTGTAATTAATCAAGTAAATAACGTCCTCAATCAAAACTGCTCTAAATATTTAAACATTTAAAAAAAGTTTTAAAACAAAAAAAAGGTTTGGATTTTTAATTAAATCCGGATTAAAAAGTCGTTTTTCAATATGGTGCCTTCTTTTTAAAACTGAATTAGATATCCTGAAAGGGGATGGGTTTGACGTAATACAATGGATTCAAATCAGATAATTAAACAAAGTAATAAAAGTTTATAACAATGGGATAAAAACTCATTATTGTTAAAGTCCATTATTAAAACTCGATACAAAGAAAATGTAAAAATCTGATAAAATTTCAAAAGTTACTTACCAACTCTTAGATTTTATTTGCAGTCACATTTTCGGTTATCATTGTTTGAAATATGATAATTTTCCCTTGAGACGGACTCGGTAGGATTATTTATTCCGAAGTTATAGAAGAAACCGAAACTATGCCATTTCTAAGGACTAACGAATGCTACTAAGAGAAAATTTCGTGGATAACAACCACAGGTAATTTAAATGTAATTTAAATTTGAAGGGAACAGGAAGGAAGAAGAGACTACAAAAATTTGCCCCCGAGCAGGACTCGAACCCGCATCTCAGAATAGATCTCCGCTGTGCTAACCATTACAAATTTTTGTAGTCTCTTCTTCCTTCCTGTTTTATCCTTCAAATTTAAATTAGATTTAACGAAGGCTATTTTTGTACGCATGTATCCCTTAATTACTCAAGAAAAAAAGATTAGCCCTTATGGGGTTCTTGAATTTAAGAAAAATTGTTTTACGGCGGATGATGGAGAAGGGGAGAAAATATTGATCAGAAGAGTAATCAAACACGTCAAGTATTTCAAAGAGGTTCCACGAAAAGGGTGATTTTCTCCCTTCAGTCGTTCTCCCGACACCTAATATTTACACCCTGGGTCTTTTCCCTATTTCGAAAGCGCCCTTTCCCATCGAGACAGACATTAATTAGTACGTGGCTCTCTCTCTTTCCTGATTTATAACCTCTCCCGCTTTCGCACTTATCTCAATAGAATGGCTCAATTTATAAAATTGATGTTAAATATTTGTCCTAATCCAGCCTATAAAAAGCGCTTGTCCAAAAGACCATATCAGTGAACTAAAAAGGAAAATGTGCTACCCTTAAGGGATTCAAAAAGTAGGTCGATTTCAGAAACCTTAGGGTCAAAGCGACCCTTTGCATTTGCATTTTATTAGAACTTCAGGCTTATAAATTAAACCCGTAGAAATCCGTTAGACTAGCTTCAGACACATTAGCTTCCTTAAGAAAGAAGTAAGTAACATTAAAATCCATTATGTTGTAACGACCTGTCTACTTTCTCCATAATGTTTTTCACAGATGAAGAGATGAGTAATGTCCGAAAAACCTGGGAGCTGTTGCATGGTGCCGGGTTCTTTTAAAAAGGAAGCTCACTTCGATGGACACGGTGGTCGCCCTTTTTCAAGGATAAGAAACCTGAGACGAGATAAAAAAAGAAATCTTCAAGCAGATGTTCCTCTCTCCAAAGGTAAAAATTTAAAAATTCCTCTTTATACAGAGTGAAATTTTGAGTGAAATGTTAAACAGTTTGGACGTCGGTTAAGTTCGGTGGTCAAGGATTGTTACCCAGGTTAATAGGGCGCGTGTGGGAGTTGAATGTAGGTTAGCGGTGGAAACTACGAATTCTCACAAAAGGCTTTAACAACGCTGTACCACCCTTAAAACTAAACTTTTGTAGATATTAAAAGAGTAAAGAAAAATCTAAAGAAAATAAAATCCCCTCAAAAAATCAGTTTTGCTTAATGTTGCTTCAAATATTATAAACTCCGAAAAGTTTGGAAAGTTTTTAAATTTTATTACCTTGTATACTTTTATATTCAATATTTATTTCTATATTGTATACTTTGTATACTTGTACGGCCTCAATCATGTAGCAAACCCTGTCTTTTCAACTTGTCTAATTTTCTCAATTTCTATTCTAAATCTCATTTTGTTTTTAAAAAGGGGGACTAAATGGAGATATCAAGGAATCAATACCATGGCTGTTACGGGTATAAATTCAGCAAAGGTCAAACGAGTCTTCGGAGGGATGGGATTGCCGATGGGGAAAAAGAGGGGATTGCTTCCCAAAATCTGTATTCCCGATGCTAGTCAGGTACTCTTCGGTTCTGCACTTATACAAATGATAGTCTAAACCCTCCCGTTCCACAACTTAGCCCTTTTTCATCCTTTCTTCCCTACACCACTGATTAATCGCGTTCTCTCACTTGACAAATACGCCCCTACCATTATGTTAATCAGTTTTTTTAATCCAATAAAAGGATAAAAATATTTTTAAAGAAAATTGCATAATTTTTTCCTTCTTTACACATTTTGTTTGATCTTTTAACATAAGAAACAGGTACGACTTAGAATATTTAAAAATAATTAATGTTTATTTTAGCTAAAAGCTTTATTTAGTTTCTAGTCTGGGAATTCAAGTCATTTTCCTTTGTTACCACCGATCTTCTTCCTTTTTATGTCTTAATGTATTCTTGATTATGTCTCCTCGCATACAATGGGGAATAGATGTAGGCTTAAAAATACATTAACAGCTCTTCCAGTAAACCTGTTTTAATAGTAGCAGAACCGCTTTTTAGTCTTTTGATCTTCTAATGATTATTTAAAAATTCATCCTCCCAAAAAAGTAAAAGACACTTTTTTTAGACTTTTATTTTTGTTAAAATTGCGCTTTTTATTTAAATTAGGAATATTATTATTTCCTTTGAAGGAGAAAGTTGAGCTTTTCATGGCCCAGTTCCTTTTGACAATAACGTACCACTTGATAAAATAAAAAATACAAAAAAATTTTTCTACACCTTTGCTTCATAAAGAAAAAGGTAATTATGATGGAAGGTTTCCCCTTTTGTCTGTAACATCAAATCATCTTTTTTTATGTAATAAAGTTAGCTTTTTTTCTCTTATTTAACTTCAATAATGTCCCCAAAAAAAGTTATTTTGATACCCTCGACAGACGGTTTTTGAAAATGGGTCTAATCATTGTTTTTAGTTTTTCTGTGAGTTCATCTTGAGTTGAGATGTATTTTTTCTTTTTCTTATTAATTTCGGCCACACGGTATTCAATTCGCCCAAGGGGGGACAACAGTTGATTGGCCAGGCAGGCAAAGTTAGTTTGGCCAGGCAGGCAATAGTTTCAAAAAAAAATCTTATTAGGGAGCTAAGTTTTGAATGTCTTATCTTCCTTAACGATAATTTGAGTGTCAAAAAAATATTTTTCCCTCTTATTATTCTATAATTTTTTTTTCCACAAAATTTTTAGGTTACCTTTATCCTTTACATTTTTTGACGTACGACAGGTAAGCAATAGAAAAAAACATTTTTATTTTAAGTAAACGTTTAGATCAAGCTCTTTTAAAATGCTTCGAATCGATAAACTTTAGTTTAAACTATTTTAAGTCGCATTCTACCCTTTAGAATTAAAAAAAAAATCTATTTCTCGATTACCTCCGGGCTTGCAGTTGGCACCAGTCCTATCTCTACTTTGAATATTGATTTTAGCCACCTATCTCGCTTACAGTTCATTAAGCAAATCTTAATATTCACCAATAAAAAAAAATTAAAATTTTTAAAATTTTTTGATTCTTTCAATTTTAAATTCAATCATTAAAGCAAAAAAAGTTTGTTCTTAAGCTCAATCAATTTTTTGTAAATTGGAAGCGAATTCTTAACTTCATAAGCTTCTTTGTACTTCCCATGGCTTATCCTATATTGTAGCACAAGAAGAAAAACAACAGTTTTCTCGCAAAGCGCCGCCGAATAAATAAAAGAACTGATCTGTTCTCCGCTGATGATCAAGGTAGCAGTGGCCTATCTTTAAGGGAAACGGTTTGTCTCTTCCCGCTGTTTCCAAAAATATCAGAGGATTATACCACATGTTGAAAACGTAAATAAATTACATATTTCAATTTGGTCTATTCGGATCGACAAATTCGCTCATGTGTCGGATTAAACCTTTACAAACTCAATTAAATCTCTGAACAGTTGTCTGCCAATTAATTTAATTAGCATTTTAAAGAATATCGTTGGCTTAAATTATTGTGAAATAATTTACCTCAACGCCAACAGGTGCTAAGTGCAAAAGTAGTTTCATGCGTGTTCTAATTATAAAATGACTATATTTACCATTCCCTACATGGCACGAACTTTTTTAATAAGAATAAAAGACGAAATTGTTTGTTTTATATTTTAAATTGTTCTTTTGTAAGGAAAAAGAAAAGTCGTGGAGGAAAATGTCGTTGGGGCTTACAAAAGAAAAAGGGGTTGCCCGCTTGATATACGGCCCTTAATACAGATGTTTGTCGAAAGGCTTCAAACGACACTGGCGTGCTCAGGTGTATCCTACATTTTCGAACTTTGACAGGCCCTTCTTACCTAAAAAAAAGAACGTTTGATTTTTTTTCTGAAGAAAATTTATGTGTAATCTATATTTCGATGCTGGAAAAATTTTGATTGCTTGAAAACTTCGCCTTTCTTCAAAGGATTATCAGGAATGTTTAAAATTTAACTCGCCAAATTAAACTTAGTAATGCCCTCGGGATTTTATAGAAATAGATTGAAGTCAATTTATTGATCGCAAGTTCAGAGATGAAGGCATTAAGATTTATTTTGACCTTCTGCTTGCGATTGATTCAGACCGTGTTCCCTCTACCACTATCAATATACAGGATACACCCAAGATATCTATCTCTAAACAATACCTAGAAAACTAATCAATACTCCTAAATTAATCCTATAAATAAAACACATTACTGAATCTAATTACACTAACTAATTACAACCCTCGTATATAATTCGCAATGTGTCGGATCAATAGTGAAAACCATGAACAAGAATAGGTAAAAATTAACATATTTGGTGGAAAAGAGCCTGAAGAAAAGGAAGAGGAAAAAATAGGGATTGTTAGTAATTCAGCGTTTAGGGTCGTGAGAACCCTGGGATTAGGGCATCTCACAACTGACCTATAAATAAAAGATCATAAGATTTCCCCAGCCGATGTCTCCTTCACATGTACATCTACCTATTTTCTCGGAGGGCCTGAAAGATTTATGTCGAGTCGATCGATAAAACGTTTTATGCAAACTATCATTCAGAATATAAAACGTATTTTTACTATATAGAACGTAGAAAATCTTTATAACGTCGGGGCCAAAGGGGTTTTCTGAGTTATGGATGTGACTCAGCACGCAGTCTAGTGTATCTAATGATTTTCCCTCATCTTCCTCAAAAGCACTTGGTGGAACAGTTCCTTTTGTACTAACAAATACTTAAACCTGAAAGGCGAAAATCGATAATGAAAGGTCAATGGCGATGAAACTTTGACATTAATTTTCCACACGTTTTCAGATTTCTTCGCCGTTCATGTCGAGTAAAACCGTTTAGACCGAAATCAATTACTTTGCATGCTACATTTTACGCTTTTCACTTATAAGTTTGAGAAGCTTTTCCGAAAAGGAAAAGCTGAAGGTTCAACCGTGAGTACTTACATGTCGAGTAAAGTGCCTCGTCGAAACCGCATTTTCCTTTAACAACCTTCGACTTCCTCTTTTCCCGTCCCTTTTTTACTCTCTAGACCCTTAAAAACCCTTTAAGCTCTTACCAATTAAAACATTTACCTCAATGTTGGTTTCTTTTCGCTAGTTTTATAAATGCAAAAGCAAACAAAAAGTTAACTTGCATTTTTTTTCATTCTTTTCTTTCTTACTTTTCCTTGGTGCCAATTTGTTCAATAATTTATTCTACCTGATATTATTAATATTATTTTTAGAAAAAAAAATTTACTTATTAGAGGAGGAAATTCATTAACCAACTCAGGCCCTTATTTCTCAACAGCCACTAAGATTTTCTTTACACATTTTTCATTGATTCATTTTCTATTCTTATATAAAATACGAAAGTACATTTCGTTTTCTCAAATACAGCAATTAAGAGTCCCTTGGTTCGAATTGGTTCTTAGGAATTTTTTTTTTCTCGACTACATTGAATTTTTCAAAGATCTTGATCAGAGAAAATTAATATTTTTTTAAAGTTTGGTGCCTAAAAACAAAAAATAAAAATAAACAAAGTAATTTGCTCACCAGAAAGAAACGGGAAGAAACTGTTTATATAAGAGTTGAAGGAGTCCTTTCATAGGAAAATAACACATTTTTAAAAATTACGATAAAATCCGCATGAAATAATGATTTTAAATACGATAATTTAAAAAAAAGCTTTATTACTGATTGCTATATTCCACATGCGACTCAACGTGGAGGCCGGAAACAAAATTAAATATGCGAGCTGCGTGTCTTTGAGGACATGAATGCATGATAAGACAAAATACCTACCTACATAAAAAAAAAGCGGAGTTCTGTGTTTCATTTTAATTAAATTGAACCAGGGGTATTGTTCGGGTATAAATATTTTCCAACTTAATGGTTAAAGCTTGTTCTTAGGTCAATAAAATATAGAAAAGGATTCCGAAAAAAAAGTCTATAGATCAATTTGGATCTAATTATTCGAAAAGTCGGTATCGATGGGATAACAATTCATGCGATCGCGTTTATCATGCCATCAATTATTCAATGGATCTCTATATTAGTCAATTTTCTGACAATTCGGGTTAAAACTTAGTTGTTTGGTTTTTTAAACGTAGATTTTTGGTCGATTTTTTAAATAATAAAACTACCTTCTTAGTTTTTTAAAAGATGAAAGTGATGTCAAAAAGCAATTTCCCTTTAGAACAAGATTTCCCTTGAATGATCCACGTGGGGAGCCTTTGGGACACCGAACTCCCTCGTTGGTTATGAAACGTTTTCATTTCCTGCTTCCACCGAATGTTGATCCAAGTTAGCCTTTGATGTCTTCCAGTAACGCTCAGACGCAGCCTTGCTTTAAGCAGCTTAATGGCTTAAGTAAATTAAACTTCATAAAATTAAAAGAAAAAAGTGAAGCATGAAAAACATCTGGACCATTTTTATCTTCGTTAATAGTTAGGCTCGTTGTCACTGGAAGAAAAGCCTGAAGGTGTTTACTTAAAGATTATTTACCTTTTTCCTCAAGAGGGAACGGGTTTATTCAACTACAACAGCATTTTTCCTCAAAAAATTTTAAATAAAAGCCACGTTACACATTTTAATAACAAAAGGAAATTCATTGAAAATCCGTTTTTGCAGTTCAAGTTTCAGACTTTCAGAGAGAGAAAAATGACACCACGGTTATAGAAAAATCTTTCTTTCGCCACATTTTTTGGCCTTTTTCTCGGTTTTTGAGCTAAAAAACTTTTTCCCTTAGTCTCTATTTTTTGAGATTTTTCACAGTTTTGCCTGAAGTTTGATTGTCTTCCACCACCTTTTTTTAACTTTGTAGTGTTTTATAATTTTTTTCCTCAGAAATATTCTGATCTTGTCCACTAGCTATGGCCCTGATTACAATGAACGAAGGATATAATAAAACTATTTTAATAAACCAACCCATTATTTACTGTATTTTTTACAGGATTATGAATCAAGTAT